>PVHX01024010.1:0-24746 GCA_004024805.1 Geosciurus inauris
AAACTCCAACACATTAGAAAATAATGCAAATGTTCCCAAATCCTTCAAGATTCTGAATACATCCTTTACTTTAAAATCTAAGTAAAATGACTCAAGCCCACAATAAGGGCAGAGGATTTATCTTCAGCATTTTCAAGGGTTCCCAGAAGAGGCTTGCAGTCTCCTGACATCTCTTTCAAATGTCTTAATTCCAGTGAATTCCATTAACCCATTGCCATCTTGTTCTTGCAGCTATTATCCTTTTTTCCTGTTTATCATGTCTGTAACAGTCATCCCTGAACCAGGGTACTCTATATAACAGAATTTTACTTAAGGCTTGGAGACAATGGAAGAGAATTACTGCACAGAAAAGGAAGAAATTCAGAATTGCTATTGGGACTTTAAGATATCTAATGGCATGGTTTCCCTACCATGATATCTGTATTCAGGTGTCTTTCTTCTTAGACCCCAACCTCTTGTTACGGGTGTCCATTCCCCCCAGCAGTCATTCTTCTACCTCTCCTTGTCTACAAATCCAAGAGTCCAAATCCCACCTACTCTCTAGGACAGGAAGTTTCAAAATTCTGTAAAGGACAAAAAGTAAATGTTTCATATTTTTCAAGTCATATAGTCTCTGTCATCACTGTTCAACTCTGCTTCTATGGAGCAAACATACCCCAGATAACACAAAATTAAATTAATATGAATATGTACCAACACAACTTGATTTAAAAAAGCAGACAGTGGGCCATATTTAGCCCTTAGGCCATAGTTTGCCAGCCCTTGCTCTAGAAGAAAGCTGAACATTTCCCCTCAAGTTCTTCAATTCCTTTATTATATGCAGGGATTGGATTTGTCTTAATAACAACTCTCTCAATACAGACTCTGTTCCAGGGTCTCCCCATGCATGCCACAGAGGACTTTAAAAAAGCTTTCCTAGACCAAAGTTCCTTTAACTTTTAGTTGAAACATCATCATTCCCTAGTGTGATAGTTGTCTTTTCTGCAGTAACAACCATCAAATCTCAGTAGCTTCCAGAAATAAACTTATTTTTCATATATATTATAGGTCACTGGTTGTAGGTCAGCTCTGCTCCATGTGTGTTCTCATTCTAAGACCCAGGCTAAGGGTACAGCCTCCCTTTGGGAAACACCATTCTTATTTGTGACAGAGGGAAAGAGAAAGCTGGCAAAAACTCAAAATTCCTCTTAAAGTTTCTACTGGGACATAGTGGGTTACATTTACGCACCCTCCTTTATCCAAAGAAATGCACATACCCAGGCTAGACCCCAATGGGGCAAGGGTATATGGTTCTTCCATATAAGAAGGGGTGCTCTGAAGGTCAGAGAAATGAACAAGAATGTTTCATCCTTCATAGGTAATTGAGGAGAGAGAATAATATGTTCTCCCAGCATACAATGCAGAAGTTGCTTCACTCAATTTATGATAGTATCTTTCCTTTCACTTTATATATAATGAGTCACTGAGGAAAAACTCTTTTGCCTCTGTGACGATGTCCAAGGTTTTCTTAAGCCTGTATCAACAGCACATTTGTGGACCTTCTCCAAGAATGGAACCCTTCTGCAAATGACTCAGTTTCTTCTGTTTATTTTGATTCTGAGGAACTTTATTTATAAATATTGACAAGGGAACCTCCTGCATTCCTGAATGACTATGAGGCATGAGACCCCCTGATCTGCATTGGGGAAGTTCTGTGAAAGAAGTGGAACGTTGTCATGTCACATCACTAAGATGTATGGATTGCTTGTTACCACAGCATATCCTAACCCATATTGATTAATACAGACTATCTTTGTTGAAATAGTTTTCCAAGAAAATTAGTAGTAGAAACATAATTTTATAGTATTCACTAATTTGCCATGTATTACAAGAATGTTTTCTACCACATTTTCTTAATTTTTAAAATCAAATGTTTATTAAGCATACATTTTAGGGACTTTGGTAGGTGTTGGGGAATCAGTAGTAAACAAGAAATAAATTGTTCCTTCCTTCAGGGAGCTGGGGAATGTTGTGAAGGAAAATAACATGGACCTTGACATGGTCAGAGGGGACCAAAAAAGCCTCCTGGAAAATATGACATCCTCACTGAGATTGGAAAGATGAATAGGAATTAGCTTGGCATGGCACCTATCAGCAAACTCTTGATTAAATGGAATATTCAAGAAAGAGGACATTTACATTAAATCAAAATTCTAGCTTTTTAGTTAAATAATTAATATCTAATTTATAAAGTGTAAAATTCCAGTAATTTCATATCCATTTCTCATTTTACTGTTCTAAATTCACAATTAGGAAAATTGAGGTTATATTATTTTCTGTTTTATAGATGCTTTTCTGTGATCTACCCATGCCCCTTAGCCCATATCATTTCTAAGCACACTGACTTAATTTCATACTGAGTTTCTTTGCCTGCATGCTATCCTATCCTACCTGCCCACAGAGGAACTATGAAGAATGAGGAATTAACTCCCATATAGAAGCAGCTTTGAACCAAGGGCTGATGGAAGTTAGTGTATGAATGACCCAGCTCTGTCATCTCTTTGAGGCATACATGTGTTCTACTCTTATACCCTGATATCTCCATTAAGGATTCAGCTCCAGTTGTCCACAGTGATAACTTTCTTGATAACATACCCTTTATCAGTTACTTTCCCCTCCCTTCCTTTACAGGTATTTCCTGAGATCACTTCTGTGATGGTCAATTATATTAACTCAGCTGGGCCATGATACTCAGGTTTTGGTCAATAAGCAGTCTAGATACTGCATGAAAGTATTAATATTTAAATGAATAGATTTTGAGTAAAGCAGATTACCCTGCATGAGGTAAATGGGCCCCATCACATAAATTGAAAGCCTTCAGTCAAGAAGACTGAGGTCACCCAAGAAGGATGGAATTCCATCTCCAAGCTGCCTTTGGACTCGAGCAGGTACATCAGCTCTTCTGAGTTTCCATTCTGCTGACCTGTCTACAGATTTCAAACTTATCAGTCCCCACCATTATATGAGCCAATTCCTTAAAATCAATCAATTTCTCTCTGTCTCTGTCTCTCTCTCTCTCTCTCACACACACACACACACACACACACACACTCACACACACAGATACATGGCAAGATAGACAATAGATGATAGACAGATATTATTCACATTGGTTCTGCTTCTCTAGAACTCTGACTTGGACAACAATACAAACTCCCAGATAAACTACTTTTACCCAAATCCTAAATTATACAGGACAGACAGGTGACTTGCTGAAGTCAAAAATACTGTTTAGATCTAAAGCTCAGACCAGAAGGCTGATCTTCTCACTAGTACTGCTTCCACTTAATGAAGATTTGGCCAACATTTGCCTACTGCTGCCCTTCCTGTGTCCATGGCAGCTATCGCGAGTTGACCTTTTCCTCTGGGCCCAGTTGTTTCCTTAGGAACTTTCTCAGCACATGCTCTAAGTCGTTTGCAATTGCAGTCAATGGTGACTGACGTGCAAGAAGGAACCCATTCACCATCTTTGTTCTGGGCTGTGTTCCAGTCCAGACTGAATGCAGTTGTGTCTTCCAAGCCTCCTCCACCCTCCTCCACCCTACTACTTCTACACACTTAAATGTTGATTCATGTATTCTCCACTTCCTTTTCCAGCACAGACAATCCTCCTCCACAAAAAAGAAAAAAAATCAAAGGGACTGGAACCTGAAATTAAGTGTCACCCTCACAGATCAGATCAGATGGTATATCCACAGCTGAGCCATCTTGCCTCAGGCTCCTTTGAAGCCTCTGAGCCTAACATGGCCTGACCAAGCATATGAGGTACTCTGCATTGATGCATTGAGAACATGAGTAAATAAGTACATCTAGTCAAAGTCAGTTGTTTCAAAGTCTCTTATTCCAGCAGATTTGGGGAAACTGGCTAAGGAGAAAAAAAAAAAAACAGTCACAGAGCCAGTCCTGTTATTCCTGAGTCCCCACACATAAAACTAAAGCTATTCAAATATTTGCCAAAGTGCTTACAGATGCTGCAACTTCTCTTCACATAGAAACTAATGAAGGCCATGGATTCGGGTAAGAGGATTTACAAGATAAACCTGGGAAAAACAGCAAACTCCAGCAGGTTAATAGCAAACAAGCTGGTATAGGCTTCCCTAGCCAAGCTAGCCCTCTTCAGACTATCTCCTGGGACAAAGCTGTCTCCAATGGTCAGGGTAAC
The DNA here is from genome assembly GCA_004024805.1 of Geosciurus inauris. Lineage (NCBI taxonomy): Eukaryota > Metazoa > Chordata > Mammalia > Rodentia > Sciuridae > Geosciurus > Geosciurus inauris. The sequence goes on from PVHX01024010.1 coordinate 4,202, forward strand.
TCCTAATACATGGAGCTCTGGACAAGGTCTGTCTTCAGCCATAGAAAGTTCACCCCCATTCCCATGCTTGCTACAGGCCTGTGGCACACAGCTGCAGCCTATCAAGAGTAGGAGATCATCAAAAGCAGTCTAGGTGGCAAGTTGAGTAGGAAATGATGACAGAGATCACAGAACCTTTAAGAGAGGAAATTTTTGAGCAAACAAGATCTGGCCTATGCTCCATTGTCCTCACCTTTGACCTGTCATCCTGTCAGAAGAGAAGTGCAGGTCCAGCTGGGGAAGCAAAGATACTGGGATCTAGGACATTGAAATTGAAATTTTTACCAGCATTAGTACATTAATTCACTGAGGTTGCTTTGACAAACCATGAACAATGAGCAGAAAATCATCTGGTCCAGGGTTGAGGGGACCTGGCTTCTATTGTCAGCATCGCAACTCTCCCCCTAAGTGACACACCCAAGGTCAAGGCCCGGTAACACAGTAGCATAACCATTCTGATGCTTCACTTTGAGACAGTCTGAACAGTTCACATGATCTGATCACATCTAGGCAAGGAACACATCAAGGTAAAGTAAGTTGTTTCAATCAGCAAGATAGGAGGGATTATCATACCATTGTACACATGAAGAGGCTGATTATGGCTCAGAGAGATGAATGCATTTACCAAAACCACACAGCTAGTCAGGGATTAAGTCAGAAGTCACATTCAAATTCAGAGCATATTCTCATCCTCCATAGTTTCTCTTACATGCTCTCAAAAAAGGGATCAAAATATGATGCAACAAATATTTTTCCAACAATTTTCAGGCCCTATTTTAGGTGTTGGGGAAACATAGTAAATATGATGCCACAAGGCTGCTGTTTTATAAACCTGACATTCTACAGGGGTAAATGTACAATAACCCATTAACAAGAACATAACAAGTTCATAAAATGGCAGGTGCTATGGAGTGAACAAAGCCAGGTTAAATGCAAGGAATGGGACAGGTCTAAAGATTGAGGGAAGACAATAAATGCTCTCTGGAGCCCAGGTCCTGTTGAGGACATTCTGCTGCCCCAGGCTGTGCAGCTGTGCATGAAAGGGAAAGGCTCACTGTCCAGATTGGAGTTTGGCCTCTGAAGGGGTTGGGAAGCCCGTACCCCACCTGCTCTGCCAGGAAGCGCTCCCTAGCCCTGATCCCCGCCACCCTGCAAGTGACTCTAAGGCTATACAGTTTCATCTATTACCATGTAAGTCTAGGGTCCTGCTGCCTGAAAAAGTAAGAAACTGTGTATGTGCATGAGGCTGAAAGTAGGAGGCTCTTCAAAGCCTACTCTATAAGAAGGAAAATAAACTTATGGGATATGCATTGTCACTCACAATGAGCACAGCTCCTATGTGCAGAAGTGTTTTGTAAGACTATAGTATATGACAACTTGGAAGGACAACCTTACAGGGGGAGATGCAATCCTAGAAAGGAGATTTATCTCAGACTACTCTATGGATCTAGTCAGGGTTAAGATCAGTGTTTGAATCTATGCACTGGGAAAGCACAGATGGGAACACAGTCCCTAACTTCTACATGCTCAGAGCCTAGGCAAACAAGGAACAAATGGTCCAATTAATTGCCACAGATCTTGATACTTGTAATCATTGTTAACGAGTGGCTTTTTTCGAAAATATTCCCTAACTGGAGAATTGCTTCCCTCTTAAATGCTCCTATTCATCAACAGTAGCATCCTGACAGGTGCAGATGAATTGCTTTCAGGTGGGTTCAGGTGTGTCTTGCTCACCATTCTCCTCGACTTGTGAAGGGGAAAAAAGTATAGGACACACTTATAGAACAGATGCCACACACTGTACCAGCTCCTGAACCCACTCAGGAGGAGTGGTTGCTCTCCCCATTCAGCTAAGCAGACAGACCCAGAGAGGGGAAGTGGCTTGCACAAGGTCTAGCTCTCAAGTGGCAAAACAGGATCAAGCTGTAATCTTCCCTGGCTGATGCTCTTGAGATTCTCCAGCACTTATCCTGGGCTGCCTGAATCACCACACAGACCTAGAAGCCAGGCCAGTGATTGGGAGCTCTTGGTTGATCCACCAAACTATAAACTAGAAATTTCAGAGGTGCATGACCCACTGACACAGGGAGATCTCCAACCAGATTGGAGAAACTTGTGAAGAATCAGGAATTCAACATAAATACTTTCAGTCCTTGGGGACTTAAGGAGCCCCAGATTCAAGTTGCTTAATGTGCCACAGATAACACAGTGCTACTGCCACTTTGCTGTTTTCTATCTCCTTTCCTGGCTATATGGAATAACCCCAAGTGCTGTTTCTTCATACACCCAGGCTCACATGGGATCTGGGGTGATCACACCAGGGGCATGTGTGTACAAGGCCTCCCAGAGCCAGGGCACAAGGGCCACTAGTTGAACTCAAACTCTGCCTTTCACTGGGGCTCAGCCAGTGCGCCCAGGCAGATATTAGGGTGAGGGTATAACCAAAATGAAAAAGTGGAACATCATCTCCACTAGCTTCCTCTAAGTGAGCCAATCTCTTCTCCTCAAACCTCTTCTCACAGCCAGGCACGGTGGCGCAAACCTGTAATCCCAGCACTTAGGGAGGCTGAGACAGGAGAATCGCGAGTTCAAAGCCAGCCTCAGCAATGGCGAGGCGCTAAGCAACTCAGTGAGACCCTGTCTCTACATAAAACACAAAATAGGGCTGGGGATGTGGCTCAGTGGTCGAGTGCCCCTGAGTTCAGTCCCCGGTACCAAAAAAAAAAAAAAACCTCTTCTCACTAGGCAGGTCTAAGAGCCTATTCTCCATGTGAACGTGTGGCATTTAATTACTGCCTGTTTTAGTCAGTTTTTTCCTTGCTATGAGTAAAAGACCTAACAAGAACAATTGTAGAGGAGGAAAAGCTTATTTAGGGGCTCACTCTTTCAGAGGCCTCAGTCTATAGACGGCTGGCTCCATTGCTTTGGGCTCAAGGAGAAGTAGAACATCACAGTGGAAGAGTGTGATGAAGGGAAGCAGCTCACACGATGATCAGAAAGCAGAGGCTCCACTTGCCAGATACCAAATATATACTCCAAAGACACACCCCCAATGACCCACCTCCCCAAGCCACACCCTACCTGCCTACAGTTACTACTCAGTTAATTCCTATCAGGAGATGAATTCACAGATTGGGTTGACTCTCATAACCCAATAGTTTCTCTTCTAAGCCTTCTTGGATTGTCTCACACATGATCTTTCTGGGGACTCTTTGTATCCAAACCATAACAACTACCAACCTTGGAATAGGACTTTGTGCTTGGCTTCAGCTCTGACCACGGTAAGACTCTGAGTTCCTTCAGGAGAACTCCTCACAACAGCACCTGAGTCACCCTTGTAGAAAGACCAGATTTTGCCAGTAAAAATATAGAACACCCAGTTAAATTTCAATTTGAGATAAATAACAAATAAGTGTTTAGTATAAGTATGATCTGTGCAATATTTGGAATATACTTATATTAAGAAATTATTGATTGTTCATCTGAAATTCATATTTAATGAAGCGTCCTGCAGCCCACATGGTGGCTAGCACCTACTGCCAATGCCAGCTGATTGAGAAAACAGCATAATATCCTGTTTTGCGAAAGTATTTGGAAATAAATACTACAGGCTGCAACCGCAACATTTGTGTCATTTTTGGAGGACGTTTTCACCATAGATAAAGCCTGTGCCTCTGGGCTGCAAATGAGACCCAGTCCCAGAGGGGAGAAAAATGAGTTAGAAAGCAGTTAGAAAACAACCCCAGGGGATCTGAGACCCGAGCTTCATCTGCCGGGTGTTTTATTCTCGTTAATTCATAACAGTGTCTTTAAAATCCTGGACTAGAATTCGAGAACAGTCAGTGTGTGTGACAGTCATTTCTCCTTGGAGACGCCCCCTCCGCCAGCTGGGCGCCCTTCGTGCGTTCTTGGTGCCACAGCGGCCTCCAGTGGCCACCTGAGGAAACACACTCTGTTTCCCGCACCCGGCTGGAGCCGACCCAAAGCCAGGGCGGAAGGCGGCAGCGGCGCCCTTAGCTGCTCAGGGGCCTGGACTGTGTGGCACCATCAGAGCCAAAAGGTGCAAATCCAAGTGCACACCCTGGAAATAAAGCTCTTCCCTGTTGCTAGGAGGTTAAGACAAGACAGAGTCTTATTTCATCTTCCCTGCCGACGGTAACATATCTGCTGACCCAATTTTACAGATGTTCCCTTCAAAAGGGACTCGGCTTTGTGAATATTTTTCTCTATCAAGCTGTGGTGACAGAAATGTCGCTAAAAAGGCCCCCTTAAATAGGATGAGAGATCGTTTAGCTTAGAATTGATTTTTATTCTACCAGTTGTTTGGACCTCAATGAACAGTTGGGGAAGGTGGGAAAGGCAAACCAGTGGAAGTAGAATCCCCACCCAGCCACCCAGCCTCTTACCGTCAACCTAGCAACAGTCTCACTTCATTTCCTTATAAAGGGCGGCACCACCGATTCGTTATTGAAAACACGCGACTCCCATAACCTTCATCATTTTCATATATGTAGCTCAGGGCAAGAGGTTCTCTGCCATGGATTCCCTTTGATTTAAAAGCAATACAAAGAAAAAAGGGAAATGAAAAATATAGCCATGGAAATGTGGACGCTTGATCCTAACACACACGTGCATGCCCTCCAGTTACATACAAAGGCAATTTTCCAAACGGGTGGTCTCCAGCCTTCCTCCTTTTACAAGTCGATTTTCTGGCAGCTCCACAGCTTTGAGTTGATTCCTTTGTGCATTATTTCAGCTGACATCTGCCCTCCTCTCCCCACCCCACCCCACCCCACCCCACCCTACCCTAGCGGGAAACCCAAGGAAATAAAGGTTGTGGATGCAGCAGCACTTGCAGCCTCCCTGACTGAGGTCTGGACTTGAAGGTGGGCTTCCAATACGCTTGGCCTACTTGGTTCTGAGGGCTGCCTCAACCTGGCCAGCTGTAAATTCCTGTCTCTTGCTTCTTCTGGGTTTAGGCTCCCACTCAGAATAAGGAGTTAGGTGGGTGTCCCCCAGCTTCGAGTCTCTGATTCAGGCTATGTTCCCTTTGGTCTTTCTCAGATTCTTGAAATAAAATTCTTTTCATTCATTAGAAAATGTATACATGTCTAAAATGTGCCAGGCACTAGGTTAGGGGCTTAGTATACAGAAATAAATAAGAAATGTCTCCTCTCCGAGAAATAAATCATAAGAAAGCAACACAAATAGTACTAGAGGAAAGATAGAAACCTGGATACTGTGGCTGACTAAAGGATTGTGACTTTATGCCATATCTTTAGAGGGCAATTTGGCACTAGCTTCCAGGTATTCAAATGCAGACACTACATGAGTAGGGAGCCCCAGTTGCTTGATTGACTCTAGTTAATTTTGTTTTGGGTACCAGGTATTGAACTCAGGGACACTTAACCACTGGTCCACATCCCCAGCCCTTCTTTTTTATTTATTTATTTTTATTTTGAGACAGGGTCCTGCTAAGGCCTCACTAAATTGCTGAGGCTGGCCTTGGACTTGTGATCCTCCTGCCTCAGTCTTCAGAGACTCTAGTTAATTTAAACAGAAAAGGTGTTTTGTTGTTGAGTTTGTTGTTTTGTTTTTGAAGCTATGCAGTTTGAGGCCCCATTGTAAGTAAACAGAATCACAAAGCTCAAGGTTGAAAAAACCAGCATCTTTGACATTAATCTTTGTTGAATAAAAATCCTCATGTATTAGATGTCATGGGAGGGAAAGGAAACTCAGAGGTAGTTTTGAACTCTAGGAAACGACCCACATGGAAATTTTCCCAATTAGTATATCATAGAAAGTTGGAGTTGGGGAAGACCTTAGAAATCATTCAGCATGAAAAGCAGGATGTAAAATAGGATGCAGAACATAAATAGGAGATGATATATGAGCCAATTTTATTTATATTTTTAAAATATTTTTAGTTGTCAATGGACCTTTATTTTACTTATTTATATGTGGTGCTGAATCGAACCCAGTGCCTCACCCATGCTAGGCAAGTGCTGTACCACTGAGCCACAACCCCAGCCCCCAATTTTAAAATATATTATACAGAGGAAGAAATATTCCAAGTGGGTGTTGTTATTTTCTTTGCCTTTGTACAGTTTTCTAATTCTTCTATGACTGTGTAATACTTTCTCAACGAGGAAGATAATACCATTTTAAAAGAAATAATCTAGTGTAACTCCTATATAGGCCAGGAACTGGGATAGGAGTCTCTCTGGATAGTAAGAAACAGAAACCCAATCAACTACTATTAAGGAAAAAAGTTTTTTTAATCTTTATCTCTATTTGAAAGCTCCATACCATCTTTAAAGATATTTTTCAAGGCTATACTCAAAGGGCCACTCATCTTATATAGTCAGCACATTGTTTTAATAATTGAGTGTGCATTCCTCAGTCATGAAAGTCTCAAAGACAGAAGTTAAATGTTTGCCTGTATTAGGGTTTCTTGATGTTGCTACTATTGCCTTTTGGGCCAGATAATTCTTTGTTGTGGGGAGCTTGCCTGTGCATGTTTCCTATAATCTCTGACCTCTACTCATTAAATGCCAACAGCACCCCCTTCCCAGTTGTGACAACCAAAAATGAGTCTGGACATTGACAAATGTGCCATGAGAGCAAAATTAAACCCAGATGAGAACCACCTGCCTAGGTGATGCTTACATACTGCAGATGACAGACAGTTCCCCATACCTAGGAGCAGGCTCCTCCAACTATCTACATTTATGTTAGAAAGTTCAAACGCTGATTGACCATCCATTACCCTACAGTCTTCCCTGCCAACTACAGACAGCAAATTCAATCTGCTTTGCCTATGATGGGTCTGCAGAAATTTTATGACAGTGCCATGCTGGTTTCTTTAGTCCCCTACCTCTACTCATTCCCAAGTCTTCTCTCTCCCAAGTTGAACCACTTCCTCCTTCAATTGTTTACACCTGACACTGCTCCCTTGGGTTGGCCCACACTTATCCCTTAAGCCTACACTGAACCCGTTTAATTTTCCCCAGTTCATAAGAAACTGGTAAGCTTGCTTGTCTCCGAGCACAGCAGGGAGGCTAGGCCATGGAAGACAAGAGAAAATGACCATTCACTGTATATGTGTGTTTAAACTTTGCACCATGTACATATATTACCTTGTTTGTCAGCAAACAAGGCAGCAAATAAATACATTGAAATTGCTTCACCTGCCGAGATTCACCCAATCCTCCCAGCCTATCCTGATCCATTTGGAAATTTATGTTTTCCAATGACCTCACTTACTCTACAAATGTAATAAGCATTGCCTTCAAAATCTTTGGTCAAATCCATCAAAAACGATAGGTGGAAAAAGATGAGCCTAGACACTAAATCAAGACACTAAATGTGCACTTTTCTAGTTGGCACCCCACAAACCCACCAACTTCCTTCCTTCACCTGATGGCTATTGCCTAACTGGTTTTCCTAAACAGATGTCTCATTGATGAGCCCACGTCCTCTTCCTTTCTGAGGAGTTTCTCTATTATAACTGCAGCGCAAGACAAGAAGCATGCCACTGATCATAAAGGTATTTCTAGACTCAACTGCCACTCACCACCTACCCTGAAGAATTAAACTCCTTGGCAAAACCCATACCACAGCTTTCCTGGCCTCCCAAAGGGAGTAACAGGTTGGGTGCTTAAAGGAGGCAACTCTAAACAGTGGTATGAAGTTTTGTTAAATGGCTTCATTTATTTCAAGGAAGCGTCTAGCAGTCCTGAAATAGCACCAAGAATTGCACACAATGATAAAGGCAAATTTAATGATTTATTCATACAATAATTCATGCTGCACTTAACACAAGTATGAGTGTGCATTTTTCAATAGTGTGGAAGAGATGAATTCATAAAACATGTTAAGTAAATAATGAGTTTTGAATATAAATCACCTGCAAAAGGTTCTTTCAGAAGCACACCCAGAACAACTATAAATTGGGCAACGGTTTTGTAAATGCCAGCTTCAAGCCTGCTCCAAACTCTCTAACCCACATAAGTCATTGTCCCTGACTTTTACAGAGGGAAAAGTAAAAGTGGGTAACCCTTGGCCTTTGCTTCTCTCTTTGGCCATGTCCTAAATCTTGCTTTTGATCAGGTGATGACTACTCTGCTCTTTCTTGTCAGCAGTGGGGCTCCTCCTGCCTGGGAGTCAACCTAAACCACTTTTGTTTTCTCCAGCCTGGGGACTAGGGCAATCACCTAGAATCCAGATTCAAATAAGAGCATCCTGGGTGACAGTGATGTGGAGGATACAGAGTGATAAGTGGGACACTGTGATCACAAAGAAAACTCTTAAGGGTGGGCTCTATACCACATCAGACTGCCTTTACTTTATTAATCACTGAGCAGAAAGTGGCATCTGCTCCATCTAGCGAGCAGGGAGATGGACAGGGATGCCAGCTGGAAAGTAGGATGTGGAAAGGCAAGACCCAAGAGCAGTGAGGGTTCCTACCCCATGATGGTTACACTATGGGTGATCTGAGGGCATCAATTAATGTCATCCCTCTCTGCTTCAAAGTCTCATATGCAGAAGAGAGAAACTTCCCAGAAGAATCAAGAGGCCCCCAAGCACAGTGGGGAATGAGGGAGCTAGGCTAGATCAACCACAGCCGGCTATATTGAAGGACAATAAAAGACAATGGACAGAGGCCAAAGGGAGAATCTAGGCTCTATTTTACTCCCAGATCCCAGACCAGAATTCAAGACTCTTCAAGTGTCAGACACACTAGTGCACACCTGTGATCCCAGCAACTGGGGAGGCTGAGTGAGGCAGGAGGATTGCAAGTTTGAGGTCAGCCTTAGCAACTTAGTGAGACCTTGTCTCAAAATAAAAAAAAAATAGAAAGGGGCTGTGGATATAGCTTAGTGTTAGAGTACCCCTGTGTACAATCCCTAATACCAAAAATTAAATAAATAGAAGAATCCTCTGAGGAATTACAACCTTCAGGATGGACTTGGGGGTGGAAAAAGGGTTGAGCACACTTTTGAGAATTTATACCCAAAGCCCTTCACACAGAAAGGATATGATTGGCTTGGACACCTGACAGGCAGCAGAAAGTTTGAGTCAAGATTGGCAAAGAGACTTCCCCTGGGCCAGTGCCCAGAGAAACTTTCCCTCTGTAGCCAACGTGAGGCTGCTCCAGTTACTTTGCTCACCTCCCAGCACACATCCCAACATCTTAAGTGATTAAAGATTAATGTAGGTTAGGTGTATACCCAAAATAATTAAGAGCAGGGAGCAAGAACTTAAACAGATATTTGTATACCCATGTAGATAGCAGCATTATGTGTGACGCTCAAAAGGTGGAAACATCTCAGGTATTCATCAATGGATGGATAGAGAAACAAAAATGTGGCTTATGCATACAAGGAATATTATTCAGCTTTAAAAGGGAAGGAAATTGACACATGCTACAACATGGATGAACTTTGAAGACATTATGCCAACTTCAGTAAGTGAGTCACAAAATGAAAAATACTGTATGACTGCATTTATATGATGTATTTAGAGAAGTCAAATCTAGAGACAGTAAGTAGAATGGTAGTTGCCAGGAGCTGAGGAGGAGTGAAAATGAGGAGTTTGTATTTAATAGGAGAGTTTCAGTTTTACAAGAAGAAAATATTTATGTATATGGACAGGTGGTGATAGTGCCATTATGATGTGAATGCACTTAATGCCACTGAACTACACCATTAAAAAATGGTTAAGATGAGCCAGGTATAGTGGTGCATGCCTGTAATCCCAGCAACCTGGAGGATTTCAAATTTGAGGCCAGCCTTAGCAACTTAGAAAAGCCCTCAGCAACATACAAAATCCTGTCTCAAAAAATAAAATTAAGCCAGGCACAGTGGCACACACCTGTAACCCCAGCACTTTGGAAGGCTGAGACAGGAGAATCACGAGCTCAAAGCCAGCAAGGTGCTAAGCAACTCAGTGAGACCCTGTTTCTACATAAAACACAAAATAGGGCTGGGGATGTGGCTCAGTGGTCAAGTGCCCCTAGGTTCAATCCCCAATACAAAAAAAAAAAAAGTAGAAAAAATGGTTAAGATGGCAAATTTTTGTTATATGTATATATTTTGCCACAATTTTAAAAGCATATTAAAACGTGCATATTTCAGCAAAGATTAATGTAAAGATGTGTTATTAACAATAACTGCTAATATGAAAAACCATTCTCATGTCAGATCACAAAAGATGATTATATGTGGTAGATTTCAGCTATGTAAAGATGAAATTCTATCTGTGCATATGAAGGTAGGTAGAGAAAGAAATGGAAGAAAACAAATGTCAGCATTTGACATATGACAGTGGTCATATTCTAAAGGAGTGGGCTGTTTTCCATCTTTGCTGTTTTTCACAGTTTTCAAGTTTCACACAATGAGCATACACTACTCTTATAATGGAGTGAAGAAATGGGGCAAGTATAAAACCAAACCACAAAAAATTCATGGGAAAATGACGATTTATTCACTCTCCAGATTGGGGAGGGGGTGTCCATATTTAATAGGAAAAATTTCACACAGGAAAATATTGATTTGTTCAATTACGTTAAGAAGCAAAACTGGTAAATAAAATTTAAAGGAAAATTCACACAGCAGCAAATGCAAGTGTCAAACAGTTATACAGAGTGAACAATGATAAAGGTCACCAATAAAGAATCAGAAGTTAAAACAGAATACCACTTTCACTTGCACTTATTCATTTAATGATGCTTTTCTTGCTGTATGTTTTTTATTTGCATGCTTGTTGACTATATTTTTAACTTTAGTACCCTAAGGTAGCAAAAGAGGAAAGGAGAACATGGATATGTTTTTGACAATTTAGCACTGAGAGACTCTTCTAAGGAAATAATTAGAAATCCATAAAAATTCTTTATTCACTAAGTTGATCATCACAGCATTATTTATAATACTGAAAATCTGGAAATAACCTAAGTTTCCAACAATTGAAAGAAGGTTAAGTAAATTACAATAAAACTACACAATAAAATATGTTACTGGCAATATAAAATATCTTTGCAAATATCTGTAATAACCACACATAATGCTCAGTGGAAAGTAAGAACATAGATTTCATAATTAAGGACATAGTGTAATCACAGCAATGAGGAAAAACTCACACCCCCAAAAAGACAAGATATTAACTGATTATTTAATATTCACACTGTTTTTCATCTTTTACTACATTTCTGTTTTCTGATTTTTCTATAATTAACACATCGATTTGTAATTTGAAAAAAAAATGCCCTCTTTAAAGTAAGGTGGACACGAGACCTTTCAGGGGTGTTCATTTCATCCCAAATCACAGTGAGAGTCACAAAAGCCTCAGCCTCTTGGTGGGGGCACAGGAGCTAGGCTGTGAAAAATGTCTGTGAGTGGGTAGGTAAAATGAGGATGGGACACAACTAGGAGGGGGAGGCAGGGACTGGCAAGGGAAATTCAGCCAAGGGCAGGGGCATCGTGGAGCCAGGGAAGACTCTGACTGCTCAGCGGAGGTCTGTCTAGACCCATAGTAGGCACTGACGGTGTTCTCAAAGGGCAGGGGAAAGAGGGATTTTAGGAAGACACATGGATTCCTTTAGGAAGAGGGGAGGAGAAAGGAGGGGCGGTAAACTACTTAGGAAAGAGGGGGGAAGGACTGAAGCAATGGTGATGGAAGTGGAGAGGAAGAGGCCAATTGCCACAGTGAACTCACTACTCTATGCCTAAACCAAACGTACTTTGCTCACCTCCTGACAAGTCTTCGTGGGCAAATTTAGGATAAAGAAGCAGCTCACAGGAGTAACTCACCAACAGCTGGCAATCCAGCTCAAATCCAGAGATAATACAGGGCAGCTCTGTTCAAATAAACCTTCAGCCATAATGGAAATGCTCTAGAACTGTACTTACCAAGCACTTGAAATATGGTATGACTGGAAATCTTCTTTTTAACTTTGATTTCATTGAAATTAATTTATATTGAAATAGCCACATATGCCTAGTGGCTACCAAGTGGACAGCAGTTTAGCTTACGACTCATCAAGAGCAGAATTTGCAGATGTTTATACTAAAACTGTGCTTCAGGAAATAAGTGAGAAAAATGAAGTGTGCATATTGTAGCCAACCAGGAGCAACAAATGGATGTGAAATAAAAACCTGTATTAAAACTTATCATTATAACTGTGAAGTAGGAGATAAAGCTAAATACAATGAAAATGTGTCATGAGGAATTTCTAGACTGTATCATAAAAGTTATAGTGCACATGAAAAGAGCAATAAAGAAGATGAATAATGAAAAAGAAAAAGCTGAGGGAAACCATCTACAAAAGCTGAAGCCTCCAAAGGAGAGTGAAAATCTGGAATCAGAAGAGATGAATAGGACCCTTTACTCCTTAAATAAAAATTGTTAGCTAAGCCACTCAACTGTGTAGAAGATCACTCTGTTATATACGTTTCTATCATAAGCTAATTAGTTAAAAATGCCTTTGAAATTTCAATGATTTTAATGTAATATCTTGTCATTTTGGTTACAATTCAATGCACCACAGTAACTTAATGTAATTTGCTATTTGCTATATTTTATTTCACATTTACCTCAAAACAGAGTCATTTGTAAAGAGAAAATTACTAAAATTACTCATTTTGATACAAGACAGACCATTTTAGATAGCCATTGAGAAAGATGTTTGTTGATTGTTTTGATGACTTCTGATATTTGATCAGCATCACCTTGGTATAAATACAACTCGAAAATATTCCATTCAAGATGATATGGACTAAGCGTAGAAGAATTACTATTACCTGCCTCTCTGGTTACTTTCATATTTAGGAAGTATAGAACTATATTCTGGGGGATTGAAAATTACTTACCATTATACTAATGAAGTGTCTTTATAATCCTCAAAATAATTCAAAATTTAACAAAATTGCTGTTTTCTTTAATAGGCAATTAAACATAGAATATTTCCTGCCTCCTATATAAATGGATATCTGTTATCAATCATCCCTAAATAAGAACATTTAAATGAGTCTGAGTGAGTCAAATCAAGGATATAGCTATAACTTTAAATATTTTCACTGTAACAAACAGACTTCAAATAGATGGTCACTAAGTTTAAAGGTCATATTATTTGCTAACAAATTATTATTGGGTCCAGAAAGCATCTGAAAAGTTTTAACTGAATTTCCCATGAATTTCAAGTCTCTAGTCTACTAAGCATTATTTTTTATTTGATTTAGAAATAACACATTAATCACTTCATGCATATTTTATCTTTTGATTTTGAAATTTTGTGGTCTTAGAAACAAAAATTGAAAATAGATTTTATGGTACTGGCTTCTAGAATTAGTATTTAACTTCATAATTGAGAAATAAATGTGAATTATATGTTGATATATTTTAATATATTAGGAAACCTAAGATATGTTATTAAATTATAAAAAATCAGGAATTTAGGGTAGAACATAATTTGATATATGGTTATTTTTTGAAATATACTAAATTCCACAAATAATTAAATTATTTCTTGAGTATATACATGTTATTATTTGGTTAGTATGGTCTTGGTATAAAAAGGTTTGACATAATTTTGATTTGTTCATTTTGTACTTATTAAATGACTAAGCTATAGACTGTTTAAAACAAGGGGAAAAGTTCAGCCCAGCCCCAATCTAATTAACAATTACAAATTAATAAAGACTAAATGAAAAGGATTGGCTGTCATATACTGTTAGGCCAAATGGTTGATGCATGTATTCATTACCTCATACTCTGATTGCTTCCAATATTATGGGTAATGACAAAATAACCATCTTTAATGCCTCTTCTCACCAGCTCAAGAGGAGCATGTTATATTTGCCCTCCATGGTGGCAAAACTCAAGGTATCAATGATCGAGCAAGTTCTCCATGTTGGGAGTCATTATACATATTGTGATCCTGTAATGGGTCAGAATCCACAAAATACAGTTCCCCTGCATGGATATCAGAAAAATTAGCCACAAATTCATCAGGACTGAAGCCAACCCATATAGTATACCTATAGTCTATGGTACGTATGGAGTAGCCCATGATCTTTATATCTCTTAAACTTGGCTTGTCAGAATTCCACTGAGGGGAGTCTGCAGGCCGGGGGTACTGGCTATAGGCGACTAACTCACGGGGATTACCATGGAGGTATGGATCATCTTCTACATCATGGAACTGAAAATGCTTCAGAAGGTTCTGGCCTTCTCTGCACAGCTCAACATGAAATGAAGGAACAGGGCAATGAGGTGGAACCTGTAGTCCTGCAAGTGCAGCCAGCGTGGGGAAGAGAGACACAAGTTCCACAAGGTCCATGGTTTGCCTGCCTGAAACAGAAGATGACAAAGCTGAATTTGTTATATTATAGAAGCCTACCACACCAGACTGGATGAGTTAAGGAGCCTGTCTAGACTCCACATGTTCTCTTTTTGCTCATATGTTTGTTTACAACATTTATTTTTAGCAAAAGAAGTTTAGAAACACCACTACCTCAGCACCCTCCACTACCTACTCATCCAATCCAATAGCAAGATGCAAAAGTACGGAGTCCCCAGCCTATTCGCACTTTTGAAAACTCCCTGACTTTGGAACCACTAGTGTTAATAACTGGATTCTGTCCAGCTTCATCAATTTAAGCTCTCACTATTGGGTAAAAGATTATGATGGTACAGGATATTTGGAGTTTCTCAATGACACTCCACAGATTGCCCCTTTCTGGATGACTTTTTGATCCATCTTTTCTTTTAAGATGGTAAAATATACAAAACATTAAGTTTATCATCATATCTATTTTTTAGTACTCAGTTCAGTGGCATTAAATATAATCATATTACTGTGTCATGATCACCACCAATCATCTCCAGAATTCTTTTCATTTTACACATCAGAAACTCTGTCTCCATTGAACCGCAGCTCCCATTTCTCCACCCCCAGAAACTGGCAACCCTCATTCTACTTTCTATCTCTGTGAAATTCTCCACTCTAGATACTGTATATGAGTGGGATCATGTAGTACTTGACTCCTTGTGTCTAAATTATTTTACTTAGAATAATGTCCTCAAGGTTCATCCATGCTCTAGCATATTCAACATCGCATATAGTACAGTGATAAAATATGTTCACCATGAGGAAACAAAGAGACAAATCCAGTGTGTGGGATACTGCACAGGACAAATTGGCCTGGTTGCTTATCAAAAATGGAGGTCAAAAAGGGAGGAATCAGATCACTGAAATCCTTATCAGCCATTGTGAGGACATGTACTAATGAGATCAGAGCACAGGAGGCTCCTCAGCAGGGCTGTAGCAAGACTTGCCTTGGCATTTTTTGGTGCTAGGAATGGAATCCAGGATCCAGAGCCTCACTGCATGCAAGGCAAGAGCTCTGCTACTTAACTATGTCTCCATTCCCTGGCTTGAGTTTGAAATGGATCACTTGGGGTGTTCTGAGAAGCAAACACTCTAGAGGATCAAGGAGACCCTTCAGCAAGCTGCTACAGGTGACTAGAAAAGATGCTGGTGGCAGAGGAGATGGTGAGAAGTGGAAAGGAACAGATTCTAAACAAAGAGTGGTGGGCTTGCTGATGGACTGCATATCACATATGGAATACGAGAGAAAGAAAAATTGAAGATTCAATAATTTTTGTGGAAATTTCCTGAGAAGAGTGTCAAAAGCAAGGCTTAAGGTGAAAGAGTTAGATGTTCAGCTCCAGGCATGTAAAACTAGCCAAGTAGAACAGGCTATTGGAAATGAATCTAGAGTTCAGAGAAAAGATACAGGTTAGAGATAAAATTTGGAGATAAGATGGATGATAGCACAGGTACATGAACTTACAATTTGATGATTATCTCACAACAAAAGTTTCCAAACAGAGTCTTACCTGTCAAAATATTTCTCCCAGCAAACAAATGGCTAAAGTCATGCCTAGAAATTGTTTAACCTCTCAATGATGGGAAAGTAGATGGGAGTATGCATTGCCCGAAATTTAAATGTGCAGGAAATAAAATTGGGCAGTATAATAGCAAACTCCAAAGTCCAGAAAGGCCAGAATGATGAATCTCAAGATAAATTTAAATAGGAACCAATATAAAGTACAAGGCTTAGATGCTCAAGATGGATTAAATGTGTTAAGTCCCAAAATGGGGAGCCTGGCTTAGCACAGTTTATGGGAAGAAAAAAAACACTCCAAAGAGAGCATGTAAGACTAGCATGGCTTCTGAAGTGCATGATTTGCCCCTGAAATGCACCAGGCAGATTAAGTCAGGATAAAACTCACAGGAACCCACACATGTCACCCTATATGGGCAGAAAGGATATCTGTTTTCAAAGCCTTGAAGAACTGGCACATGAAAGCCCAAGTTAGGTTGCCCTTCACTAGCAGGTGACACAGACCAGAATCAGCCAGTAAATTTTACAGATCCTGTGGTTCACTGGGTCAATGAGCTGCCAAAAGGGAAAATATTCCCCTTAAAAAGGGCTGAGTCCATGAAAAAAGTATATAGGTTAAGGATATCACTGATCTGTTGAGGGGCAGCCCCTTCTATGCGCTGAAGCATGCTGTTGCCACCTTACAATAACCCTCCCTACCTACTTCCAAGGCCCTTCATGGACAGAAGCAATTCTTTTTTTTTTATTTTTTAGTACTGGAGATTGAACTCAGGGGCACTCGACCACTCAGCCACATCCCCAGCTCTATTTTGTGTTTTATGTAGAGACAGAGTCTCACTGAGTTGCTTAGCACCTCACCATTGCTGAGGCTGACTTTGAACTCGCGATTCTCCTGTCTCAGCCTCCCTAAGTGCTGGGATTACAGGCTTGTGCCACCGTACCTGGCTCAGAAGCAATTCTTTTCAGTTCTGGCTCTGCCAATCCTCCCTTAACCAAAGCATAAGAGATACGCAGGAATCACATACAGACTAAATATTGAGAAGGAATTCTAACACACACCAGAAAGGGGGACTGTGTGAGCATACAGCCTATGATTCAATGAGATGGTTCACATGTAAACTAAAGACACTCTTAGTTAGGCAGTATCACTTCAGTGTGTATTATACCTGGCTCCATCAGTTCTGTGGTGGAATCAAAAGGGTCAATGTAAGGGAAAAGCTTCTCTCCTGCTTTTGGAAGCAAAGCTGTCCTTCCGGGAACGTAGAACATCAGGGGCACACGGGTAGTGACGTCAAAATTGCTGTATTTGGCCCATTCTCCATGTTCACCAAGGGCCCATCCTAGATCATAAAAAGCACAGAATGACAGGAAATAATCAGATCAAAACTTATTTACTTTAGCCACCATTTCAATTCCTGTTTTAAAGGCCAGAAGAAACAATAACTCATCACCTCAAGGAAATTCCTCTAGAATTACCACAAAAAAGATTTCACTTGAATGCTGCTGTAATCAAAGTCAGAAAGGAAAAAAAAAAATTACATTCCCAAGGTAATATATCTTCTTTTAATCAGGAACTAGCAATATATACCCACATTGGGCTTTGCAGGACCAGTGGGCCCCAAGCAGACAAGTCTCCCCTGCCAAGACAGGCTCTTCTTTCTTTTAATGCTGAAGATCAAACCCAGGGCCTCCTGTGCTCTATCGCTCAGCCACATCACCGTTCATTCTTCACTATATGGGGACCCTGAAAGATATAGTGTCATCATTTCCCTGTCCTGTGTCTATCTATCTCTTGACTCATGACTCACAAGCTCAGGTTTATACATTTGGGGTTGTACAACCAAAATGTGAGGCTATGGTACTGTGTGGCACATGACAAGGATATCTTGCACATTTCTTATAACATACCATATGTGGAGAAAAGCAAACCTTTAGATTCATATCCTTAACCCTGATTAAAAACAACCCTTAACACTGATTTAAAAACACCCTTGCAGAAGATAGTTTACATACTCCAAGTTGGGAATTCCCTATCTTTTTAAGTTTGAGAACCCTTTTTGATACACAACTGTGCATGACACAGACTGTTCATGGAGTATTTACAAACAACCAAAGACACTGAAAGCAGCCATGGGTAGATTCAATAAGGCATTGTAATTTATCTGTATTTTATCCATCATAGCCATATCTGCTAAAATTTAACAGAGGATGTACAGAGTTCAGCACAAAAATTCGCTGGCTCAATCTACAGATGACATTGGGGCTACAAATTCCAGAATGGTGCTGGAACATGTTCTGAGTCAACAGCGATCTCCAAAGACCCAGAGTTGAAAGGAACCTTTCACTTATCAGTAATCAAAGCAGACGTCTTGTCTGTTATAAATGCTCAAGGGTCATGAGCATCTGTAGAGTTGGAGGGTTGGCCTGCTGTCCCTCCCTCCCTCTGGCCAACAGTGCTGGGGTTAGGTAGGGATTTTCAGGTACTCTAGAGGAGGTCAATGAGAGGCCGTTTCCAGAGTCCATGAGCTTTGTGAGCTGGGTGAGGGCCAGCGCTATACCTCCACATGTCTACTCTCTCTAGGAAGACAAGGTAACCTGGACCCATGGGGCCTGGTAACTCAGTCAGTTATTAGTAGGCTCCTAGGACACCAGCTTGCAGGTTATACTGGCAGAAGCTTAAGAGTAGTATGAGGTTCAAGAAGCCTTTGGGACAGGAAAGTGAGGGGTCCCAGCAATGGGACCTCAGGAGTCACCTTCTTAAGGTCTATCTGGGGTTCACACAGAGGTCCTGAAGATACACCAGCCAACTTCTCTGTGGCATCCCCAAATATGTGCACTCAGAGCCCAAAGCCCTCTGTTGGCCATGATAGGCTGTCTGACACCCCTACCCCACCCAGCGCAGGGTCAGGCACTTGGCAAACACTCAATGGATAGCTATGGAGTACCTGACTGCAAGAACACATTCATCTGTCTTGTGCTGGGTCTCAGTCTGGTCTGCTATAGCCCGGAGCAAATATTTGAGAAAGAACACAAGCCTGTGAGAGTTCCAAGCGTTCATCTTGACACCTAGGATCTTGAAAGACAGCTGAGAAAGCTTCTGGCTCTTTCCCCAGAGGCTTTGAATGAGGGCAAGGCAGTACAAGCCAGCCCAAGAATTATGAGCTAGATGGGAGGCTGCCTATTCTCATGCTCAGACCTGCCAGTTCCTGATTAGAGGTATAGAAACCATCATGTTTTACCAGCTTTCTGGTGGTTCTGATGCAGGACATCCCAGGAGGGCACACTGAGGTGGGTTACTGAAATCAACTGCAGCTGCCTCAGAGCAAAGAGTATGTCTGAGTAAGAGAGGAAACCAGGCACTGAGAAGTGAGGTAAGAAGTGGATGACAGACCTTAGGAATATGTGAAAAAGTATGGCATCTTTATATATAATGAAATACAACAGATCTTTACAAAGGAAAAGTTAGGCCTGTGACAGATGATAAGGAGAATTGTCTGTGACATAGTTAAGTAGGAAAAATAAGTTTAAAAAAGTTTATATAACAGTACACATAGTATAATCAGCTATGTCTTATGATATGCTACGTTACAAACATGTGTGTATATATATCCCCATACATGTATATGCACCAAGTACACATCTGAGCCCCAATCTGTTGGCACCTGTTTAGTCCAGGGAAGGACAGGATAGCATAACAGGATAGGTCATTCTGGCCCTATATTATATGCTTTGTATCCTTTTTTTATTCTTTTCAGAATGACAGCATACTATCATTTACTACTGTCCCATTTCACATTTGATGATATGAAAGAATTATTTTTCTTTTTCTAGGTATGATAATGGTATTATGATTACACTTAAAGAGGCAATGATTTTTTTTTAGAAATTTTGATTGGAAAAGAGAACCATCTAGGATTTGTTTCAAAAAATTCAGTGTTAGAGGGAGTGGGTAAGGATGAGATGAATAAGACTGCCACTAGTGGAAAAATGTGGAAGCTGGTGTTTTATTTTCCACTCTTGGACATGCTATAAAATTTTCATATTATTCAAATTAAAGAGCATTTTTATATTTGGAAAAAGTAGGAAACAGGTTTAGTAGATATAAACAGTTGAGAAACCCAGTCTCTTGACAAAAAGGGTGGTAGGGATAAGGGTAAGACATATCAAAACCAGCCAGATCTGTGGGCCTTGCTGGGTTCTGCCAGGACTGTTCTGGATTCTCTTCCACTCTGCCTCCCCAAAAAAACCCCTAAAAGTCCTCCAACCCTCAAAGTTAGCAATGGTGATTAGAAGAGGTTTCACACAAATGGAAGGTTCTTGCTGAGTGCATAAAGAAAAATAAAGTGGGCCTGGGGATATAGCTCAGTTGGTAGAGTGCTTGCCTCACATGCACAAGGCCCTGGATACAATCCCCAGCACCACAAAAAAAAAAAAAGGAAAAAGAAAAAGAAATTTGTCATAGCACCCCTAACCCGCCTCCACCCCTAAGTATCCAAGATAGAGGTCCCAGGACTACCAAGCTGATCATAAAACACCCCAAGAACCTGGACTCGGGGTACTGCTGATTCACAAAAAATAGAACATGCCCATGTATATGG
>PVHX01024011.1:0-24746 GCA_004024805.1 Geosciurus inauris
CCACTCCCCGCTTTTTAAAGAGACCCACTCTGAAGGGCAGAACTCCAGCCCCGCATCCTCCAGGATAGGACCTTGCGGAGGCAGCATAGAGGGTAAAACCTGGGTCCTGCGGCCCTTCCTTGGCTGGGAGCCCAGCTCCATCCCTCACTGGCTGAGTTACCATGACATCAGTCCCTGTGCCTCAGTCTTCTCTTCTGTAAAAAGGAGGTAATGACACCCACTCTTGGGAACAAAGGAGATCTATGCAGAAGCTCTCAGCGCGAGCCACACGTGTCAGGCTGGCCGCTGGCTTTAGCGCTCGGTATTGAGCAGCACAGGAGGTCCTGGGGTGGGTGCAGAGGCTGCAGACGGTTCTAGGAGCAGGAGTTGGGTCAAGCCTAAGCGAGGCAGAGGTAAGGCAAGCAGCTTGGGAGCCCAGATGGCAACTGGCAAGCAGCACAGTCCCTGTGACATGGACCCTCGCCCTTGGCCCCATCCCTCAGCCACTTAGCTGCACCTTGAGGGAGCTGCTCCTCCTCTGGCAGGGCCACCTCCTTGGGGAGCTGCAGCAGGTTGTACAGGCACTGTGGCTCCATCTTCTCTCTTGCCTGCCCTGGAGGACGCAAGGGACAGAGGGCGTCACTGTGCCAGAAATCCTGAACTCACTCCGTGCTCATCACTTCCTCCAGCCCAGGAGGCTCAGAGAGGTGTGGAGCTCGGCTCTGTGTGGACAGGTCACCGTGAGGCCCCAGGCAAAGGGACGGTCCCGGGTGGGCAGGAGGCCTGGGGCAGAAGAAAGCATAGGACAAAGGACACCGAGAAACGCTTGGCAGGGAGTCGGGTCCTTCCCGGGCCAGGTACAGAGCAGCCCTTCCATGCCCTGCAGACCCACGGGGCACCCGCCTCCCCAGCAGGCAGGATGAAAGCCAGCTGCAGCCAGCTCCTCGGAGCTCCCGAAACCCTGGAGGACTCAGCAGGGAGCCCGGTCGGCCTGTGTGGGCTGGCGGATGTCACTGATGGATGACATCCCAGATGGGGTGGTGCCTGGGAGAAGGAACATGCAAACCCGGGGCCCCTGAGCCCAAGACAGGCTGACCAGGGAGGGTGTGAGGGAATGGCCAGAACACTGTGCCAAAGCCACCAGGCTCGCCCCCACTCTGGGCAGACCAGGACTGAAGAGGCCACCTGGCCCCAGCCTGGACCCCATTTCTGAACAAGACTTTCTTCCCAGCACTCCCAGCCTCTCCGGGGGTTGAGGTCTCAGGGCTCCAGGCAGGGGTTCCAGGAAGAGGGCCAGCGTCACCTTGCCTGTCACTGTAAGGGCCCTGGCAGATTTAGACACCAGCAGCCCCCTGGCCCCCTTCCGGTTCCCTGCCCACTTCCTCTCTCGAGGTTTCACTGGCTGGGTGCTAATGGCCTCCCCCGCCCTCTCTCTCCAGCCTCTGCTCCTCCCATTTCCAGACTCTCTCAGACACCTGGGGTGAGCAGGCACCCCACAGGGGCCCAGGCAGGGAGCCCCCACATGCGCCATGGAGAGACAGGGGATTTGAGGGCCCTGGAGCCCCCCTCTTCAGGCTCACAGTAGCCTGGAAGCTCTGCCTGCTCTGAAGGCGGGGCAGCCACCAGGCCCGACTCCTAGCCCCCCTCAATTCCCATTTCCAGGGGACACTCAGATCCAGGGTGTGGGCCACAGCTGCAGAAAGGGAAAAAGCCCTGGCCTGGGGTTCCTCACACTGGCTGTGTGACCTCAGGCAAATCCCCTCCCCTCTCTGGTTCTCAAGCATCTTGATGAGGAGAGACTGGGCTCAATTCTAGACACAGTGGCTGAGGGGACACAGGCATGGAGTTGTCTCTAGTGATCAGCAGCCCTGGACAAGGCCCTCTCCTGACCTGGTCTCAGTGTCTTCACAGAAGGGGTGTCACTTTTCTCCCCCATGACTTCATGAAGCTCAGGGAGGTGAGAGGGCCAGGGAACCCTTCACCTGGTGCAGGGAGAGGCAGGGCAGAGTCCCCAGAGCCTCAGCAACTCATCTGTTAAATGGGGAGGAGGTGCGGTGGCGTGAGGGCCTCAGGGCCGGCCTTTGCCCACCCAGCCCAGCCTGCACTGCCTCAGCTGGTTGGGCTCCTTTCCATGTGGCATCTCGGGCCATCTCTGTGACCTCAGGCTCCCAGGCATGTGGACAGGCAGGGGTTCCAGTGGCCAAGGCCTCCCCCAGGCCCAGATGCAGAAGGACTCACCTGGCGCCTCCTGCACTCGGGGAGACCAGGCTGCAGCTGCCGCCGAGGGTGGTCCCGCCGGCCAGCAGGTTCCGCTTCCTGGGCGAGTGGGTGGCCTGGGCCTTGCTGGGGAGGCAGAGGCCCTGCTCACTTCCTCTGGGGCCTGCTGTGCTGGAGGCGGTGGCCCGGGGAGCTTCCTCCTCCGTGCTGTGGGGCGGGGCGGGGAGGGCGCTCCCCTGCAGGAGCCCTAACACCCACTGGGGCCCCCAGCCCTGGCCTCACCAGCACCCCCACTTGGCATTTCTGATTTCTCTCCCTCCTCTTCCAAACCAAGGCGCTTCCTCCCGTCTCCCCATCCCCAGTGGCAGCTTTTGAGGCCAGGAACCCATGGGTTGCACCACGCGCCCCAGCCACCAGCAGACCGTCCCTCTGCTCCACCTCTGACCCCAGGCCTCTTCCCCTCACCTGGACCACACAGGAGCCTCCACTTGCTCTGCCCCGCACACTCCCCACGCCCCTGAGCAGCCGGAGGGCCACTTCACACCCCTGCTCCCTCCAAAACCACCAGTGGCTGAGCTCTAAAATCTATAAGCCAGTCTACACAGCCCAGCTGGGTCCCCAGGTCCCTCCAATTCTACCAGCCACACCTCCATCCTCTCCCCTGAACTCTCCTGACTTGTGTGCCCCCCATCTGCCCTCTAGCCCCACTGGCCCCCTCCGTCCCCGTCAGCGCCCTGCGTGGCTTGGCTGTCTCTAGGGAGCTCTTGCCTCTGCCTGGAAGCCCCGCCCAGCGCTGCACTTAGCCCTTGGTGCCCCCTCCTCCAGGAAGCCCTCCCTACCCTCTAAGGTAGGTCCTCCCTGTGACGCTCACCAGTGCCCCTGAGGGTTCAATTGTGGGCCCCACTTTCCCTCTGCGTCATCAGCTCAGCCGGTGCCGCTGGCTGGTGTAGGTGTGGGTCTCTACCTCGGGTGGCTCTGCAAGCACAAGGCCACCTCTCTCTTGCCCGGTTGTGTGCCAGAGCCCAGAACGGCCCAGGCAGAAGGTGGGCTCAAGGGATAAATCTTGGTGGCTGTTATTGCCGAAGAGATCAAAGTGGCTTTCTGGAGGGGACCAGAGCCTTGATGGCTGAATAGGATTTTGCAGGCTAAAGACCAGGGGAGAGACGCTGGAGGCCGTGGGAACAGCATGCACAGAGGCCTAGAGGGATTCGGAAGGAGAGACCCCGGGACAGCAGGTGTGGTGGACAACACTTGAGACCTGGGCTGGTCTCTGAGCTCGAATCTTCATGACCAGATGAACTGTGAGTTTCCACAGGGACAGGTAACCGTGCTAGGGACAGGAGGCAAGCCACCCTGTCTTCACCTAGAGATCAGTCAGAGAAGTGGTCCGATCAGGCCACAGGAAGAGCAAGGGAGACCAAGAGCAGGAAGGTGAGGTTATGGGAAGTTATTAAAATGCACGGGATTCCTGCTCATCTTCACCGATTGCTGAACAGGAGCCCAACCTCCTGTTAAGAGCTCTCAGTGCCCTGGAACCCGCCCGTGAATCAGGCTCAGCCTCAGCCCCCACCACGGGGAGAAACCCAGGCTCCCCAGTCTGTGCCACTCCGAGGTCCTCATGCAGGACTGGGGCTCACGAGGACCCAGGGAGAGAGCTACCCCTACCGGGACCTGTGCTGCAGGGGTCAGGAGCGGGCTCAGCCTGGCTCCAGGTCCTGTGGGCCTGGTGGTGCCCACTGACCCATCAGATGGCTCCACCCATCCTGCTTTCAAATGGGGGAACTGAAGGGCCTGGATGGAGGGACCCTGAGGCCGTGAGGCCAGCTGAGTGAAGGCAGGTGGGAGGAAGTGGAAGCCATGGGTGGGCGTCAGAGTCTGAGGACCCAGAAAGACAATTACTGAAACTCCTACAGGGAGCCGCTGGAGAGAAGCCGTGGCCTCCAGCAGGGGGGACAGGGTCACTCCACGGTGAGCAGCAGAGGGCTCATGCCTTGCTCTCCTGACCCTGCTCTCCTCCCCCGCCTCCCTCCTGCCAGGACCCTGCACTGACAAGACCTGCACTGGAAGCCAGAGGCAAGAAAGCTCATGTGGGGGTTCCAGAGGGCAGGATGGGACAGTGGGGAGTAGACACAGAAGGGCAGAAGACATGCTTGGCCAGTGCAGGCCCAGCGCTAAGGAGGCTGTAGTTCCCTGCGAGGGAATCCAGCCTGAGACAGGACTGGTCACCAGACACAGCAGCAGGCAATGTATCCTTCAGGTGGAGGCAGTAGTTCTGCAAGATCACAGCACATGGAGGCGAACACGGTCACCTGGGATCACTCAGCACTGAGTGGCGGTGACATCCCAGCATTGACAGGCGGAGTTGGGGCTTCCACAGGAAGGACGATAATTCAAGGATAGCAGGGCGAGCTCGCTTTTGATTGTAAACCAAAGGTTTAACACAAGAAAAGAACTGTTCCAGGGCCTTCAAATTCTCAGTAACACGGGCATGTTCAGAGCGCAGGACTTTCATGATGGCTCAGAAAGAACTCTTATCTCTTAGAGTGGCCGGAGGATGGAGCTGAAAATCAGACGCAGGATCTAATCCTGTCTGATGTGGAATTAGGACGCGGACTAAACCCGTGGCGGCTGAGCCTTCTGTGCGAAAGGCAGAGCATTGTTCAGGGAAAGAGTGGGGCTCAGAAAGTCAGAAGAGTGGCCTGCAGAGAAGTCCAGGCTCGAGCGCCAGGACTCCTCTCGGCAGAAGCAGCCGTGCCCACGGGAGAGAACCGCGGGGATGCCCTCCAGTGTGCCCTTGGCCTGGAGATGCCTCTTCTTCCCCTCCCCCGCTCCATCACCCACAACCTCCAGACATACCAGAGGTCAGTTCAGACTGTCCCGGGTGGACCAGCGATAAGGCACGCCTGGAAGTAGAGTGCTTTTTTAAAAAATTGCCAGCGTTTGCTCATTTATGTCAGCAGAAAAAGTGGGAAATGCGTGGGAGTGAGTTTCCAGGGTGGGGCTCCCACTGGTGTTGGAAGGAGCCACTCGCGCTGGTGGCGCTGCACTCACAGGAGGGACGGGGCTCCAGGCGCTGGCAGGAGCCTTCGGGTGGCTCCGTTGCTTGACAGTAAGTGGCTGAGAGTGGACTTAGTGTGGCCAGTACTGAATGACAGGACGACAGCGGTTCCTGGATGAGGGTCCAGAGGGCAGCAGGGATGCCCTGGGGGCGCAGCAGTGACTCTGCAGCCTAGCGATGGCATTGTGAGAGGTACCGTCGAAAGGGGATCCCTGACCAGGGGCTTGAGGTTGATCCAAGATGCAGAGGCCGAGGGACAGTGCTGTCCACATGCAGAGGACGAACTCAGAGGCAGGCGGCGTGCCCAGAGCAAGGCTTTTCCTGACAGTGGGTGAGATGGGGCATCTGGGGAGCAGGCCCAATCTGTCCCCTAGGGCGCATGGTCCCTCCTGGTTCCTTGCTGGCTGGGTACCTCGGGGTGCCCGGTCTTCCCCAACGTCGCCTAGGTTTCACCATCCCCTAAGGGGTTATTCAAAGACAGGTACCTTGAGTTGGCTGTGGACAGCTGTGACAGAGAATTGGGGTCTCTGGTGACCCCGTGGCTGTGGCAGCCTGGTGCCTGGGAATGTTCCTGAGGAAGGGAGCAGGAAGCCTGCCTGCTGTGGCGGCGCCCTGCATGAGGAGGCTCTGCAGAGTTTCTTCAGCCTCAACCGTGGTCTCAGGCACATTGTTCCTGGGAATGGAGGAGCTGTCCTGCTACATGACCACGGTGTGCCACCAGCTCTGTCACTTCCGAGCCTGCCTGCCAAGCAGTCACCTTCAGCAATGGACTTTCCTGAGAGCTACAGAAAGCTCCAACGTTGT
This sequence comes from Geosciurus inauris, assembly GCA_004024805.1. Lineage (NCBI taxonomy): Eukaryota > Metazoa > Chordata > Mammalia > Rodentia > Sciuridae > Geosciurus > Geosciurus inauris. The sequence goes on from PVHX01024011.1 coordinate 6,059, forward strand.
GCTACCACCGTGGATTGCAGCTACAAATCAGCCGCCTCACGTTGCTGGCCTGTGACTTTCCGAGTACAAAGAATGATGCTCGACAGTCTTCAACCTGCTGGTGAGACATCTATAAATAAAGATGGCTGGCGTGACTCCTCACACCTGCTTCTCCATCCATCCCAGCTCTTTATCTTCAAAATCTGCGTCTGTGAGTCTTTATTTCATAACCCCCATCGCCTTTCGCCAGAACCCCTAAGTGTGGCCACGCTGGTCACGGCAGTTGTCCCCACCTCCCTTTGTCCTCTGGTGGCGGGAAAGGCGTCTTGGGCTGCATGTGGTCTGAGGCCCGCACAGCCCTTCCTTCTTTACCTAAGTCACCACTTCGGAAGGGAGAGATTTCTGTCCCTGTGGCTCAGGCCACCCCCGTGTGTCAAGGCTGCTCCACGCCTGAACTTGGGATCTACCAAACCCACCAGCTGTGGTGTTGTGTGAGCTGCCAGCTGGTGGCTTTCCACTCTGCTGTCCCCGGCCCCGCCTCACCCCGCCTCGGCTGCCTTTCTGACATCCGGTCTTCCATTGGTGGCTAGGCGCTGTGTTCTGAGAATGAGCCCCTGGACATCCTGCTGCTCACTCACCTAAGTTGCGTTGGGTGGATCAGTTGGGTGTTGGGTGACAAACCAGCCCAAACTGGGAAGCTTCAACCTCTGACTGGCCTTTCTATTCAGCATGGGGTTTTGAGCAGGCTGGGCAGTTCTGGCCTGAGACAGGCAGGTGACCTCTGCTGGCCTTTGCACCTCGGTCGCCAGCTGGTGGTTGGTTACCTACAGTGGCCCTGCTTCCAGGTCTGCTCTTCCAGAGGGCTAGTGCGGGCTCTTCCTGTGCCGGTCGCAGCACGAGGAAGACCCCGTGATGCACAAGCTCTCTCCAAATCTCTGCTGGTGTGACTTTGCTATGGTCCCCTGGGCCAAAGCAAATCACCCGGTCAGTCCGAGAGTCAGTGTGGGACCAACCCTGTAACTCATGGGCGGTGCCTGTGCTGGGAAGCAGGACCGAGCACTGGAGAGTGCTCCAGCCATGGGCCATCATGCTGGGCACGGTTGGCCCTGAACAGAGCTACTGTGACCGGGAGTCGCAGCACCAAACTCAATCCCAGACCTGGGTACCCATGTGGGTTGCTCCCTAGGGAGGTCAAAGGGTGTGTCTTGAGCTCCCTGTCCCTATCAAGTAGTAAAGGAAAAAAATAATAAAGCCGGGCGCGGTGGCTCAAGCCTGTAATCCCAGCACTTATGGAGGCTGAGACAGGAGAATCGCGAGTTCAAAGCCAGCCTCAGCAATGGCGAGGTGCTAAGCAACTCAGTGAGACCCTGTCTCTACATAAAACACAAAATAGGGCTGGGGATGTGGCTCAGTGGTCGAGTGCCCCTGAGTTCAATCCCCAGTACCATAAATAAATAAATAAATAAATAAATAAATAAATAAATAAATAAATAAAAATAAAGCCACATTGACAGATGCAGGGACATCTCCTGTGCCCCAGCAGAAGACAGATAGAACATGGAACTCAGTTGGTGGGACCCCAATGGCAACAGCTGCTTCGACCTGACCGCATTACCAGAGCATGTGCACAGGAGCCCTGGGTATCTTGTGTGCCACGCTTAGCTAGCAAGGGACATCGCAGGTGACAGTGACGGTGAAGGCAAGTTTTGTTTCCCCAGGTGTTAAAGTCTGAACATTGGAGAAATACCAAGGTAAGCATAGACAGCAGGTTTTATTTAAAGAATAAACACAGATTTCTCCCCAGAGAAAGAGACCCGGAGTTGGTATCCAAAAAAGTGGGAGTGTCCTGTCCCTTTTATAAATTTTAGATTCTCTGTTCTCCTGCCCTCTGCTCCTCCTCTCTCCCCACCCTGCACGCACAGTGGGGGGAGCTAAAGAGCAGAGGGGGAAGGGCCAAACGGTGGAGGGATCCCAGCAGGAAGGGAGCCCAGGAGGTGCTTCATGAACAGCCTTTTGAGAGAAACAGAATAGGCAGGTAACCTTGGCAACCGTGGAGGAAGGGCTCAGAGGCATTAGCATTTCAATCCCCCAGAGGCTTTCCTTCCCAGACCCAGTCAGCTTCCATCTCCCCATCAGACCCCATCACCTATGGAGACCGAAGCAGTCCCCTGCGCAAACTGCGCGGGGCAGAGGAGAGACCAAGCGGCCTCCCAGGGGCGACCTGTAGTCAGCTGCACTGATGCCATTGAGCCAGCAGGACTGAGGGCGAGGAGCAGCAGGTGCCATGAGCTCTCCACACATGGGCCACGTGTGTGCTGGGGTAGTGCTCCCCCAGCCCTTGGGAGGTCAGAGTTCCTGGCTACTCATCGCCAGCCAAAAGCTCCTTCATCTGTCCATCAGTGTGCCTTGCAAATTCTGTCACTCTGTATCTGTCCCATAAGGTGACAAAGAGTGGAAAGCACTGTTCTGGATGTCTCATGGCGACATGCTAATCAAGCCACCTGGGGAACTTTCTGGGCATCGACTTGTCTGGCAACAGGGCTAAGCCCTCCCAAATGAAGTTTAAGTGGTCATGCCTTGCATCTCTGACACCCCGCAAAGGTCCAGGGCTGGGGTGTGGCTCAGTGGCAGAGTGCCTGCCTAGCATGCACAAGGGCCTGGCTTTGATCCCCAGCAGAGACTTCAGATTTCAAAGGCAACACACCCTCCAACCCTTGCTCAGAGTCACCTGCAAGGCTGCCCAGTGGAGCCGGCTCTGGAGGGAAGTGCCCAGAGTCCACCAGCTTAGCCCTGGTGACCCCGGCTGCAAGCATGAGAGCCAGACCAGGAGACTGGGGGCACCCTGAGAGGAGACTCACAGCCCGGGCCTTGAGCTGGGGCACAACTGGGTCCCTACCACAGAGGCAAAGAGTCTGGAATCTGGATGCATAAAAATGGTCACATACCTACCACTACTGAGCGGCATGTTCAAAGATGGGGAAAATGGTAACTTTTTATATTGTGGATTTTTTACCACAATTTAAAAAATCTCGAAGTAAATACATTGCAGAGGTTGTCTCTCTCATATCCACATACCTCCGAATATGCCTCCCAAGAACAAGGACCTTCTCCTACACAACACTGAACCATCAGGACACCCAACAAAATTGCTGTTAACATGTTTTCTTAACATTTCACTCATATACAAATTTGCCAAGTGCTCAAAATGCCTTTTATCACTCGTGTGTGTGTGTGTGTGTGTGTGTGTGTGTGTGTGTTTATCACCTCAAAGGTCCAAACGGAGACCACGTGTTACCTGGGATTGCCTTTGGTTCTCCTGACTGGTAGAGCCCTTTGATCTAGAATAGTCTTTCAAGACATGAACATTTTTTAAAGCATGCGGGTCGGCGGGTTGTAGAATCCACCATCTGTCCTTTGATTGACTGATTTTTTTTTCCTGGCTATAAGTCACTTTTCTTCTTTCTTTTTTTTTTTTCTTTTTTCTTTTGCTTCCTGTATGTCTAGACATTTTTATTGAATGCTAGACAGCATATTTTTATGTGGAGCGCTGCATTTTGCAGGACGTGGGCTCACCTCACCCCATCCCTGTCCTCAGGGATCTCAGACCAGATCTGCCTGTCATCTAATGTCTCAAACAATGGTTCCTTTCTTTCGTTGAGTTTTCTGGTTATTTCTGGAGGAAAAGTAACTCCATAACTGAAAACCCTTTCCCCACAAGTATTTGTTTATTAAAAAGAAGTATATGATACTGTTCAAGTACAAACCTGATGACTATCTTAATGAAGTCATCAAAATTAATGATCTAATAGGACAGATCAACATGGTGTGTCCCCCAGTGACACACTAAGAACACGCCTACCCCAAAATGCACGAGGCCTCTGTACAGCCCAGGGCAACCCATGGCTTGGTTGCCGCAGGATGAAGGACAAAGTGGAGTTAATTGAATGCCACCCAGGTGGCAGTTAGCTAGCTAACGCTGTCCCATCTGTGCTGTGACACCTGTGCTGCAGTCTCGTGAGAGTGTCTTTGCTGCTAGGAAACAGACCCAGACGCAGAGGGAATGTCACGTGTGTGCACTCCCGAAGACACAGGGGAGATCTGTGCACATGTGAACACAAGGCAGCGTGTGTAGAAAGACACACACACATAATTATGTATTTCAAGAGAGAGGCAGACACACAGGGAGAGGGAGATCCAGACAAAACGTGGCAATATCCACGGCCTGTAGGTGACCGCAGGAACCCTGGGCTCTTCCCTCAACTCTCCTCTAAGCTGGACACTGTATAAAAATAAGAGTAAGTCCAGGCGTGGTGGAGCATGCGCTGGTGATCCTGCGCCATAATTCCAGCTACTGGAGAGGCTGAGGCAGGAGGATCACAAATTCAAGGCTAGACTCAGCAACTTAGCGAGACCCTGTCTCCAACTAAAAAATAAAAGCAGGGCTGGGGATGTGGCTCACTGGTGCAGCAGCCCTGGGTTCAATCTCCAGTGCCTCCCTCCAAATTTTTAAAAATTACATACATAAAAATAAAACATTAAGAGAAAGAAGTCAGCCAGGCACGGTGGCGCAAGCCTGTAATCCCAGCACTTTGGGAGGCTGAGACAGGAGAATCACGAGTTCAAAGCCAACCTCAGCAAGGGCGAGGCACTAAGCAACTCAGTGAGACCCTGTCTCTACATAAAACACAAAATTGGGCTGGGGATGTGGCTCAGTGGTCGAGTGCCCCTGACTTCAATCCCAGCACCAAAAAACAAAAAGAGAGAGAGAGAGAAAGAAGTCGCCCCCCTCCCCATTAGGGACGCAGGGCTGTGTTCAGCTCACACCCATCATCCCAAGCCACGGGCACCCTGAGCCTGCCCCTCAGGCCTCGGCCTTCCTCCAGCACTGGCTGGCCTCCTGCATCATGGCCTTGCACTCACTGGTCGAAACATTTTGAAAAGTTGGTGTGGGGAAGAGAATCTAGAGCCAGTCCAGCAGGTCATCAGATCGGCAAAGGCCATGTGGCCTGGGATGTGACATGGGCCTTGGAGGCAACGTGGCAAGCTGTGACTGCAGGTGCTGAACCCCTGGCACCCAGACCCCAGGGCTGGGCACATTTGAGCCAGGGCCGTGGCCCCATCCCCAGGCCTCCCACCCGCCTGTCCCAGAGCCATCTGCTCCACTCCACCCTGCCGCACCCCTGGGGCACCTAATGTGGCGCTTGGCATGAAGCAGGCGCTTGGTAAATACTCAGTGAGTCCTGGGGTTCCTGCTGAGTGGGGCTCCCTGCTCTGCGGCCCCAGGGGAGAGCCTGCCCCCAGCAGTGAGGACAGTGATTTGTGAGATTGGTTAAAGCTCCAGAGATGAGTTTCCACTTAGAACCAGCTTCCCCACAAGTCGCTGTCCTTGAAGAAAGAGCAGAGTCCCCATCCTGCAGTGATGAGGTGGGGGTCAGCAATAGCCCTGAGCTGGCCCCTGCCTGAGGAAGGGGAGACGGGGACCCAGGAGGTCTCTGCCTCCTGGCCACTCTCAGTCTGCCCACTGGGCCGGTGGCCACAAGGTCACAGTTGCCCAGAGATTGGCTGCAAGATAAGGAGGGACAACCCCCCATGCAAAGACTCTCCCCACAATGAGAAGACAGCCGAATTGGAGGGCTCCCAAGGTGACAGCGAAGGTGTCAGCCCAGAAGAACGGGACAGAGACAGCTGTTAAGAGAAAGGCTTAGCGCAAGCCTGGAGCCGCCTGCTGCTGGCCCCTGAGCTCTGGGCGCCTGCCCCTCCCCCAGCTGGCCTCCTTGGACCCTCCTCTGCCGTGACCCCTTCACTGTAGCTCACCTGGAGTTGCCGACACGCCCCAGGCTCCAGGGCTCAGGGCAGAGGCCAGTTCTGTCCACTTGCCCCAGGTATGGACGAATCAGACTCTGGGCAAAATGCCCCTTGAACCTGACCAACAGGGTCTCTGGAGAGTCGCTCACCATTGTTGGCCTCAGAGAACCAGCATGGAAGGGGAGATGCTCCTTTTCCCTCAATAGGAACAGGTAAATCCCACCCAGTGCAGGCGGTGGAGACGGCTGGCCCAGGGTTTCCCAGCTACAGCGCCAAGCGCGTTCGGGCAGGATGGCTCTTTGCTGGTCTCACCATGGCAGGTCAGCGCCATGCACGCCCCAAGCTGTGACAGCTAGCACTGTCCTCAGACATTGCTACACCTCCCTGAGGACAGGACGGGTGGGGACGGCTGGTTTTGTGGGAGTGAGGTTGAGCCGTCCCTCAGAGCCCAGTGCTGGAAGGCTCAGGTGAAGGAACCTCCCAGCGGTCACTTGGTGGCACATCTGGATTCCAACCTGGGTGTGTTGTGGCCCAGCTTCTCCACAGCCATGGTCTGCAATTTTTAGTTTTCTTTTTCTTAAATAGCACTGCTGTCTGGGCGTCCCGGCTGTCCACCCATGCTGGCCACAGCTGCAGCAGTCCCAGGCTCCTGGTGTCCCAGGACTTCTGCCCAAGAGGGTTGGACATAGGGCTGGTGTGGACCACCAAGTTTAGGCCACCACTTCCGGTCACCTTCAGGGTCCCTCGCCCCCCAGAATCAAGGGAGGTCACACATTAGTCAGCACATGAGGCTTTGTGACTTCCTGTCTCCTCCACAGCAGTGGCTGTTTTATCCAGCCCGGGGCCAGGGCCCAGCAGCAGAGTCCCATTCTGGACAGAGGGCCAAGCAGGACGGGGTGTGGAATCACATGGGTCCAGTTCTGAGCAACTGCTCGGTCAGCAACTGCTAAGTGCACGGAACAGAAAAATGGCAGCCCAAGAGCACAGAGGCCAGCGAGAGCTCAGGGTCCTTTATTGGAATAAATAACACGGAGGCACAGCAGGGGCCCTTCCCCGGCCTGTGGCTCTGGCTTGGGGGCCCTGGCTTCCTGCTGTCCGCCGGGCAGGCCTGATCAAAGCAGGGCCAGAGCTTTAGTGGCTTTTATTTACTATCCAGTCATCCAAAGTAAACATTGCTTCAAACAATTAAAAAGACAACCCTGGCCACAAAGTGAAAAGAGGACTGTTTCAAAATAAAATGGCCCTCCACACAGCCCATCAGGACACGGCAGGGCGGGCTTGGGCTTGCACAAGGGCTCCTGGGGAAGGACCTGGAGCTGCAGGTGGGGAGGCTGGGCAGAGGCAGCCGCACTGGAGGGCTGCAGGGAAGCACCTCAGCCCTCGCCCAGCGTCCACGTGGGCCTGGGGACCCGAGGACCCCTTGTACAGGGGCTGTCCCCACCTTTCCCCCCACGGGTGGACATAGATGACCTTGCCTTCACCTCACTGCTATGGGCTAGGCCCCTCTTCAGAAAAAAACACCATGAAAATGTGCATGGAGAAAGAACTTTCCAGAACTTCCTTGAATTAAGAACTGAGAAGTGTTTGCGTTCCAAGGGGCCCTGTGAGGGTCAGGGGAAAGCTGTTTGGGGTGCAAATTACCCCGAGATTCCCCATCATAGAGCATGCCACAGAGGTGGGGCATCTTGTTCCCACAGCCTCACGTCCAGGTGACCCTCCTCCCCAGACTAACAGGACCCCAGGCTGACTGCCCAAGGACAGCACCTCTCCCAAGCACAGGGACCCTGAACTCCGCCTCAGAGCTGGCCCTCCCTGCTCCCACTCAGGCCAGGCAGAGAGTGAGAACCAGACGTGAACCAATGGGAAAGACACCCTAGAGGGACCAACGCTTTGCTAGAATCTCAGCCTTTACAGGTCTTGCTGTGAAGCCAGCTGCCTGCTCGGCTCACACATCCCGACCCCTTACAGTGTCCTACTTGAAAGGGAAGAGTGGGGAGTGTCCACCAGGGCTGTGGTCTGCTCCGGGAGCTGAACCCCCTCCCGGTTACCACGTCCTCCCCTCTGACGGCAAGGAGGAGTTGGCTGAAATCCACAGCGGTGCTCTCCAGATCCTCCTCTCTCCTCCTCCACCCCTGGCCCCAGAAGCCCCTGGGGATGAGCAACACTCTCACGAAGCCCACCTGAGAGCAAGGCTGGGCAGGCCCAGGCCCACCAGGCCCAGTGGCTGTGCTCATGTGTGGTGAAGAGAGCACGGAACGTTCCAGCCCTGCCTCTCTGTCAGTGTGGTCTCTGATGTCACTGCTTCCCGGGGGAGACGCGTGATGCCGTCTTGATTATTTCCTTCTCCTGCTGGGAAACCACCTCCATCAGGATGGCTATTCTCAACCCATCCCCAGCCTAGCAACAGTGGAACCAGGGAGAATGTCAAACTTCAGCGCTGGCGGCCAGTTTAACCACTCCCTCCACAGCCCTGGTCTCCAGCACGGGGAGGCCCATCTTGCTGTTGCTAATGAGTACCGAGCTTGAAGAGGGGCTGGCCGTGCAGGGGCCAGGAGGAGACAGCAGAGGGACATGGCTAGGGCATGTCACAGAGCAGGACCCCTGAGACCAGGGTGAACAGCTTAAGTAAGTGACACCACAGAGGGACATGCCACCAGAGCACCAGGAGGAGAGGGAGGGACACTTCATATGCCCCCACATTCAGCCCCAAACCTCAGGACCTCAGTGTGACCACAGATGGACATGGGCCTTAAAGAGGTAAATGAGGTCACGTGGGCGGGTCCTGCCCCAGTGTGACTGGTGTCCTTAATAGATCAGCACGCAGACACTGGCAGAGGGAGACGAGCGGAGACCAGGGAGATGCCGGCCAAGGACAAGGCCTCCAGGGAACAGGTCCTGCTGGCACCTGGCCCTGAGACCTGGGCCTCCCAAGCTGCAGGACGTGGATCTCTGCAGTCTGAGCCACCTGCTCTGTGGCCCTAGCAAACGGACATGCTGCCACTTAAAAACACATCCATTCCCAGACAGGGCCTGGGAAGGTTCAGGGTTGAGCGGCCTCCAGCCACACCCTCAGAGCCAGCTCAGACCCAGACCCTGAGCCGCTGCAGGAGCAAAGAAACACCCTCCCAACAAACAAATCCTCCGTTTGCACGTGGCAGGGAGTGCAGCAGGGCGCTGGGGCCTGGGAGTTCCTGCTAAAGGTCAGTGAAAACCCAGAGTGGCCAAGAAGTCACAGGAACCAGAGGGATAGAGGACACTCACACCAGCGTCTCTGGGACTTGAGAGTTGAGGTTTTTTAATTGCAAAATCCTTTTACCAAAAAGGCCCCTCCCTGAAGAGCAGCCTGGCCTGGGAAATCCCTGAGCCCACACAGCTGAGGGTGGACAGAAAGCCCGAGACAGGGCTCACGTGTGCCGCCAGCGGAGGTGGGGCCTGAGCTGCTTTGTGTCATCTTTTGATGACAGAGACAACTCCTCGGCATCCCCTGGAGGGAGGGGGCCCAGCCCCGAGTCTAGAAGGCTGCATTTTCCAAGGTCTCGACCAGGGCAGAATTACAAGGAGCAGGTGAGCAGCCACCAAAGCTGGGCAGGGACAGGGAGGGGCCACACATCTGGGGCAGGAGGGCGCCTCCCTGAGGAGGCCCAGGGCCCGGGGGATGGGCTCTGCTTCTCTTGTATTGGGGCTGTCGTCTGGGGCTCCCGTCACTCCACGTTCTTGTACTTGGTGAACAGGTTGTACAGAACCCTCAGGGTGGACTTGAGGTCCAGGCTCACCACATCTGCAGAAGGAAACAGAGACCCCGTTGGCAGAGGAAGGAACGTACCCTGCCTGTCCTCCTGGGTCACCACGGGCTTGCAGCCACCACCTGCACAGCAGAGCGCCCACCAGCACGTCCGGGACACCCTGGCAGGGCCATCACCACACACGCAGGCTGGGTGCAGAGCCCACACCCTGAGCTGCCACCTTCTGTGGGGACAAGCACACAGACCCCTGGGATCTGTATCAGGGCACATCTGAGAATGGTGGACAGGTGACCGAGGGCACTTCTTGGAAGGCCAACTCCAACAACACACAGGGACCCATGGAAGCCTCAGATAAGTGACTTGGATGGTCTGGGCTACGGCTTCTTCACCTATTAACTGGATGATGCTAAAGGCCCTTCGAGCTCAACTCCCTGTGGGTTAAGGGTTGTCATGGAATGACCACCTTGTACCAGCCCTGTGCATAACTAATCTCCAGAGCCAGAAATGGCATGCACAGCTGGCTGTGAAGTCCCCATCTCCTCCTGGGGCCTAGGGTCCCAGCCTTGCCCAGGTAGGTCACTGGCATGGCTTCCTGCCCTTCCCTCCTGTCTGCAGATGAGAAGGCCAAGATGGCGGGAGGGAATGGCTGGCCTGCCTGAAGTGGAGCAGCAGGCCTGAGACAGCACCAGCGTTCTGTGGGGAGCCCAGAGCCCCTGGCCCATGGGTCACCCCAGCCCCCCGACAGCCCAGTGTAGGGGGTGGTGGGAAGGGCAGAGGCCACAGAGACCAGGTGGCCAGCATGGGGGGCATGTGGAGGTGTGAGGCCAGCGTCCTGCTCCCTATCCTGGCAGAACCCCCCTCATGGGGTTCACAAGACATATACCCCCTCAGCTGCCCCCAGATCTGATTTTAAAAGGCTTTGAGAGCCTCACTGGGGATACAAAATACTCCAAAACCCCACCAGACCCCACTACCCACAGGCATGTAGCTCCCACACCAAGGACGGGAACTGCTCCTGGGACCCCATGAACCCCAGCCCCTCCCCAGATGGGCTCCTCTGTGCTCCCCAACTGCCCCCCACTCCTGGCTCCTGTGCTCTTGAACTACCAGTTTAGAGAAGGTCCTTCCCAGCAAAGGGTCCTCGTTCAGGAGTGTGCGCAGGCAGGACCACGGCACCAGGTCCTGGGGCACCCTCCTGGGGCCCGGGTGTGATGGAGGCAATACGGTTTTTCATGCAGGACTCATCAGCGCCTCAGGTATTCTGTTCCCCCCGCAGCTGCCCAAGAGTGCCACAGGAGCGCTGCCCGCACACTGCTCAGCCTGGCTCCCCAGGGCACCTGCACAGCTCCCGCACTTCCCAGGACACAGGAAATGTGCCAGGTATCAAAGTAGGGTCCCCAGACCAGGAGCATCAGAGACCAAGGAACTTGCTATCAAGGAAAACTGCAGGGTCCATCCACACCCCGAGCCTCAGTCTGTCCTTCAAGAGTCCCTCCTGGGGACTCAGATGCTCACTCAGGTCAGAGAAGCCTGGTACAGGTGACAGGCCTAAGCCTGTCACTCAGGTGGGGCGGTGGGGTGGGCCCTCAGGCCAGTCCACCACCCCTCCCAGACCCACCAGGAGCGTGAAGGTGCTGCCCCCGCCAGCCTCGTCCTTTGCCCATCAGGAGACCTCATCACACCCATGGGCCTTCCACATCCTCTCAAGGCACGGAATCGCGTTTCCAACCCGAGTGGCCAAGGCAAGAGGCACTTCAGCCCTGAGGTCAGGCTGCGTCCTTCCAAACCAAGTGGCTCTTACAGAACTGGCCCTGCCAGCCCTCCCCACAAGTTCAGCCTAGTCTCTGAACAGGGGGATGCGCCAGAGACTCGGACATCCAGCGTCCAGCCACTTCTAAGACCTGGTTGACGTCCCTGCGGGAGTCTGTCGAGGGACCTGGCCAGGCGTTACCTTCGGGGCGAGCCTTGGGTCTCCTGAGTCCGCCATCTAGCATCAGCTCAAAGGCGAATGAGACGTTGTGGACCTGCCAAGGAAGAATCCAGCCTCAGATCTGTGGCCACCTGCACCCAGGCCTGCCCACTACCGGAACAGGGGTGGGAATGATCGAGCCTCTACCTCAGCCACCAGGACCCAGGAGCAGGGCAGGGGAGGGAGCAGAGATGACATTCCTGCTCCTCACATCAGAGATCTGGGGCTGGGGACGGGAGGATGGAGGCACGGGCCTGCTCTAGAGGACACGTGCCCACAAGGACAAGTAGCAGGGATACCATTTTATAGACGGGGAAACTGAGGCTCGGGGAGGACAAGATCCTTGCAGAGGCACCCAGTGCTGGGCACTGCCCTCCGCACAGCACAGCCCCTGCTAGCTGCTGGAATGGCTATAAAGAGCTGGGCATGCACAGGGTGGCCTGGCCAACTGCTCTGAGGGTGGTAGTGGCTCCGTACTGAGCAGGCGCCATGGACCCTGTTGGAACTGAAGTCAGCTGGGTGATGGCTGCAGTGTCAGCCTGGCCCAGACCTGCCTGCTGCTGCAGAAAGGAAGGCACGTCCCCACCCCTGGACAGCTTCTCCCTGAGACAAAAGGATCTAGTGCCACTTGGTTCTGAGGGGCTTGAGGAGCTCGTCCTGGTAATGACTGCTGGCAAGGTCCAGACCAGGGGCCGCTGGGCTGCACTTAAAGTCCAGGAGTAGCCATATCACACCCAGCGCCCACCTGCCACCGCACCACAAGCTCCACACAGGCCTTGGCCGGGAAGGAGTCGAGGGCCCTGAGCAATGAGCTCCCTGCCTCACGTTCTCAGGATTCCAGCGTAAAGAAGTAGAAACGCAGGTAATAACTGCACCATCGTTGATAGTTAACTGGGGCCAGGTGTGGTGCGCACACCTGTCATCCCAGCGACCTGGGGGGCTGAGGCAGGAGGGTGATGAGTTCAAAGCCAGCCTCAGCAAATGAGTGAGGCCCCGGAGGACTGAGTGAGACCCCGTGCCAAAAAGTAACACAAAAAGGGCTGGGGAGGTGGCTCAGTGGTTAAGCACCCCTGGGTTCAGTCCCTGGAACCAAAAGTAAATAAATAAATGGTTCACTGGGAAAGGCCTTTGGCAAAATCACTCTCGGTGAGTGACACCCAACTTGGGGGACATTCTGCCAGCACCTGCTGTGTGCCAGCCCACTAGGCATGGGGGCGTGGCCCAGTGGGATGGCAGGCCATTTACACAGGCCGGCCAGGGTGACCACAGGTGCTGCACTGGGAGGCTCCCCGGCCACTCTGGAGGCAGACTTGGGATCAGCCGATGGCAACGGGACAGGCCCACAGAACAAGGAGCGGGACCTGGGGTGGGGGCTGGGCCTGGGCTGGGCCCAAGGGTGGCACAGCACTGGGAACAGAGAAGGGGCTTGAGCCAGGACAGGCAGCCTGGCACAGACAGAGGGCCACCTAGCCCTCCTGGGCACGCACCACAGGATCCACGTGCTTGGCATGAATGCCAGTGTCCCTCCCAGCCCCACACAAGGCAGAGTGACCGCCCTTTTCACAAGAAGGGCACTGGCTGAGACGGGGTGGGACGTCTATGCCGAGAGAGGCACAGGCTTGAAGAGACGGAGCCTGGACTCGAACACAGGGCAGTCGGGGTCCAGGTCCATGCCTGCTCTCCAGGGCCTCGGCTTCCAGCCACCCCTGGGCTCTGACACACGTCCCACCCGTGCACGCCTGCAGCAGCCCCTGGCTCCTCCTGAGCACCTGTCCACGTGTCTCTCAGGCCTGCAGAATCTGCCCCTGGCACAGGGAGGTGGTGGCAGAGTGCCACTCAGGCCTGGCACAGTGGGACTGGACTTGGGACACTGGGGGGGCAGCTGCTCCAGCTGCTCAGGTACTAACCTGGCCACCCACACCCCATGGGGGGCACAGTCCATGGGGAAGACCCCGTTCCCCGCTCCACAGCCCCTCAGCTTGATGGTGGTTGACTTTGAGGTGACATGTGTCCTTCTGCTTCCCTCTCAGCCTGAGGCAATGCAAGGAAGGAAGTGACCGCCACGCTAGGCTTGTCATCCCTGGAGCCAGGCATCCCTCCCCAAAACCTTTCCTGTCCGAGCAGAAGGACTTCCTGGCTGCCCCGTCCTCTGGGTGGGACAGGCAGAGCAGCAGGCAGCTCCTGGGAGGCCTGCAGAGGCCCCTCCCTGACGGCAGCTGCGTGGGACGGCCATGTGGGGCCACTTCTAGCCAGATACACGGTCTTTCTCTCTGCACTTCAGAGGGTTTTAGACAACCTGGCCTGAGTAGAGCCGGCTCTTCCAGCTGTCCCCTATGGACTCTGTGACCTTGGCTAGGGGTCACCCTGAGACCTGTGCCTCTACCAGAGTCGACTGGATCAGCTGGGTTGGCAAAGGGGAACACACTTGGAAACCGCAAAGCCCTTTCTGGAATCTTCCAGGGATGAATTCCACATCTCCAGGACACTGCACTCCATGGACAGAGGGGTTCTGTGGAATGTCCCCAGAAGATGATCAATGGGCTCAAGGGGCTTGAAGTGTGCAGAGCAAAGCACCACGGTCACCCCTAAGGACCCAAGAGGGCCCACAGGCACCACCTCCTTGGCAGGGCCCTGCAGAGCTGGGCTGCCCATCTTGGGGAGGCAGCTCACGGCGCACCTCCTGTGCTGCTCTCTGAACCTCGTGGCCCTCTTCCAGAAGAGGTGGGGCTGCTGCTGAGGTCCCCAGGGCCACAGCAAAGGCTCCTTGTGGTCTTAGCACACAGGGCACTGGAGGCCATGTCACCACGGTCACCACGAGCAGTGCAAGCACACAGGTGACAGGACTGGGCTGCCTGTGGTGGCTCAGTCCTACCCGGGGAGAAGCTGCCAGACCACAGGCAGCTGCAGTGACGAGGAGACAGCATCTGCGTCATGGCCCGGGGGACATGCCAACAGCACTTTGGGACCTTCGCCCAGGAGGAGGATGACGGGGGATGCAGGGACTGAAGGCCAGGGAGGTGGGTGAGGACTGATGAAAGCCCCAGAGCCCACCCTGCGGAGCCAGCCCCGGGCCCCACAGCCGCCCGCGCAGGCCCCTCCTCCAGGGACGAGCTGGGGCTACACACAGCGCCCCAGAGCCCCCTCTGTGTCCTGGTTCAGAGGTGAGTCAGGCTGGGCGCCTCCCGGGCCAGGCCGGCTTTCATCTGCATTCAAAGGGAGGAAGGCTGGGCCCGGGAGACGGCGCCTCTGACATTTGCACAAAGCCTGTCTTGGAAAGAGACCCAGCTCTAGATCCGGCTAAGCCCCGGGTCTCGCCAGCGCTCTTACTAGTCTCAACAGACAAAAGGTCTCTCCGATCAAGGCTCCGCACCAGCCACGTGGGCCCGGAGCACGCGGGCCTCCATCACCAGCCTTGTGACCTCCAACTTGCTGCGGGCGGCACGGCTCAGCCCGCTGTCCATGCCTGTCCACCCCCACCCCGTGTTTGACACGATGGCCACGTGCCACGCCCCCTCATCTGCTCCGTCCAGCTCACAGGCAGGACAGGGGTGACGCTTGGCCTCAAGCAGCCAGGCCACGCGGTGCCGGGCAGGGAGACAGGTCCACGCTGGCCTGGTTCCCGCCGCTTCTCGGGCTGCCGCCACCAGCTCACACCATCTGCCTCCCTGACTCACGGGTCTGGCACTTTGGGAGAATAGAGTGACAGCTGCCGTGAGCCACAGCACTCCAGCCCGCCAGCGGCCAAGTGTGTACAGCGAGGCACCCAGGCTGCCGCGACGGGCTGGGCTGGGGAGCCACGAGGACCGTGCCGGGGGTGGCGTGGGCAGCCCGACCCAGGGGACAGCCCCAAAAATCCTCCTGGGAATTTTTTCCTAAGAAAACAGCCAAGGGGACAAAACCTACGTAGAACAAATACATAGCCATATCCATGGGTTCCGCATCGGCAGCTTAAACCAAGTACAGGCGAAAACCATCGGGGCAGAGAGTGACGTCTGTACGGAGGTCATGTGAACCTGCTTCTTGTGGTCATTCCCTAAGCACCACAGGGTCGCTATTTCTGTGGCGCTCACTTGGCAGGAGGTGACGTAGTGTGCGGGGTGATCTGAGCGCACGGCGGGCTGTGCCTTCTCCACGAAGGACACAGCACGGTGAATGCTGGTGTCCTCGTGGGTCCTGGAACCCACCTCCTAAGGAAGGACAGAGGGATGACGGCATGTATTCAAGAAGCCTCCTGATTCTTCAGTAGGGAAACCATTAGGAATCTGTTGATGCCCAAGAATAGGGAACAGGGAGACGCTGGAGCCACCCTGGGAAGGCATTAGGGGTGCTCGCAAAGTGGCAGGACAGCCAGAGGGACGAGTGGGCAGGATGTGACACTCGGTCACAATTACGAAAAGCCACAGAAAAGACCCCAAAGAGAAGGTGGCAGACCACACTTCGGTGCTGTGCCTGCTGCGAGGTGCTCCTCAGTCCTGGGGGAGCTGCATCCATCTCCAGTCCCAACCTCCGGGTTTTCAAGAACGCCACAAGGCTGCAGAAAGAGCTGCCAATCAGCAGGTCCCGGGCCACCAGGGAGGGAGACCACACACCTACCTTCTGGTCGAAGCTCTCCGGGGTCAGGTAGAAGTTGTGGAGGGGTACGAAGTAGTCCTCGAGAAGACCCATGAGCAGGACCAGGTAGACGCCGTCTGCAAACTGCAGAAAAAGCCTTGGTGACATTTCCAGGAAATAACTTGGTACAAACTCAAGGGAGGAGAAAATACTTTATAGCGAAATAATCCAAATAATCCACCCCTCGTTCACATGAGCAGGAGGCTTAGAACCACGGCAGGGGAGGGTGGATGGGGTGGAGGCGGGATCGGGCACTGGAAGGACCAGATGCGCGGAGGTCAGTGTCTGGAGTCGGGGCGGCAGCCCGGCTGAGGCCATGGGTCTGAAACTGTCCCCATTACTGACACTGGGTCTCTCGGGGGAGGATCAGCAAGGATGGGCAGGGGGCTTCCAGCAAAGGCAAGCCCTCCGTCAGTGTCTGCAGGTGCAGGTACGAAACAGGTGCGGGGCAGGTGCGGCTACCTGGTGTGCTGGCTCACTCACCACCACCACCACCTACGTACCACCCACCATCTGCACCCACGGCTGGGACACTTCCCACCCAGGGCCCTGGAGACATTGGACCCTGGTGTGTACCCAGCATCCAACATCCTTTCCAGCTGGACCCTAAACGGCCCACACCCGCCACCCACAGCTGGGGCGATGCTGGGCGTGGGCGGCCCTATGGTCTGGGGCCCGCAGGACCCCCGGCCCCTCCTTGCCAGCACTGAGACTCTCCTGGACAACAGAGGCCAGTCCCCCAGCCACCTACAGTCCCCTGTGGGGCAGAACGAGCCCAAGAGGGAGGAAGGAAACCAAGGGCAACAGGACTCACCACCTTCTAAAAACGGCCTCCGAGGAGCCAAGGCCTGCCTGAGGCCCTGCAGGTGAGCATGGGGCGGCCCCACTCGCAGATGAGATGTGAGAATCACAAACACCCAACGGTAGAGCCCGGGCCTAAGGCAGGGAATGTGGCCACCAAGAAATGTAAAGTGTGAAGCCACTGTGAACAGGGGAACCCTTCAGGGGAGCCCTGGACTCAGCCTGGTGGATGCAGGGTAGGAGACTCCACCTCCTTTACTTATAATGTGATGATAGGAAAAAGAAGAGATTGAGTAAATAAGGACGGGTGCATATTAAGCGTAGCATCCTAGCCTGAGATGCTGCGGCTTCTAGTACGAGGTGCTGGCCCCTCTGAGAGGTGACAGGGCTGGGGACCCAGGGTAAGGGTGCAGAGGCAGCCCACCTACCACTACTTCACTCTCACGCCTGAATTTCTCTGAGTCAATCCAAGGAAATGGACAAGGGTGCAGCTGGCTGCAGAGAGACGCTCATGTCCCAGGAGCAAGAATAGGGAGACCAGCAGCACCCGGGGCTGGCTGAGCGGGGACATGAGCCTCAGCTGAAAGGAGACAACTCAGAGCGAGGAAACGTAGACCCCAGATGAACCGGACAAGAGGAAAGACCCAGCCAGAGACACGCTCGCTCTCTTATAGGGAAGACGCAGCTCATGTATTCAGGAACCAAACAGCGTGACAGAGCAGCCGCCCGTGGGACCACTGTCACCTGAGAAGAGCCCCCCAGGCACTCAAAGCATCTAGACAGACACGTCCAGCCACTCGCGGTCAGTCGTCAGTCTGCAGAGCTCGGTGGGGGACCGGGAAGGGAGATGCTCGCCTTTGGCTTAGCAGCTGGCTTCAGGGCTGAGCACGCCACACAGCAGAGCTCAGAGGTGGACGCGCAGCATTGGCCAATCGCCAAAAATAATAAATAAATGCATTTTCAAATGATGCTCAAATACATGCATTAGCAAGTGGACCGCTGGTCTTCCCAGGGCTGCCACGGTCAGCCCCCCGGGGAGAGGAGAGGTCCCCTGGGAGCCCTGGGCGCAGCCCTCGCAGGCGAAGGGATCAGGGCTGATTGTCATTTGTTTTGCTTATCTGCCTCTTCAGACATTTCCACAATGAACCTGAATTACTTTTTTAATTAGAAAAGCAAATTAGAGAAATTTAAGGAGGAGAAAGGCACGGAAGAAATCACCCAGGGCTTAAGAAGGATCAGCTGTGCCTCAGAGACGCCTGTGCCCAGAGCTCCCAAGACCCCGGGTTCAAGCACGCGTTAATCCCGGGAGGCACGTTCTGTCTTCGCCAAGGGCTTGAGAACCTCTCTTCCCAGTGCCACCTTATCTTGGGGGTGCATTTTATATACCCTATTGCAGAAGAAATGTTTTATACATATTCACTGGAGGGACATTATTGAGCCTTTGCCAGGTGCGGTTCACAGGGCCACGGGTGACAGCCGCAGCCTCCACCGCAGAACATTAGACCTCAGGGACCTGTGTGTGCCCAGGTCCGTGACAGCATGGGGTGCAGCCTTGGAGGGTTGAACCGTCTCCCCAAAACAGACATGTTGGAGTCCCAGTCCCCAGGACCTGTGAATGTGACCTGATTTGGAAACAGGGTCCCTGCAGAGGTCAGGAGGCTGAGCCTGAAGTCACCAGGTTGAGCTCTGACCCGACACGGCTGCGTCCTTGTGAAAAGGGGACATTCAGGCCCAGAGACGGCCATGGGAAGACGACGCAGCCTGTGCCCTGTGTCCACAG
>PVHX01024012.1:0-24741 GCA_004024805.1 Geosciurus inauris
AGAAGCTGGTTCTACTGAGAAAGGATTTTACATTTAAAAAGTTAGAGCTTCAGTAAATACTGGCCTAAGACCACATAGGCTCTCTGCCTTTGTGCATGTGTTGGGGAGGGTCCAGAGGAAGAACTGTGGCTGTGCTTCTTACAAAGGTCAGTATGTAGTTAGGTGCTGTAGTATGTGCCTATAATCTCAGCAATTTGGGAGGCTGAGACTCAATAAAACATTAAAAGGGGTGGGGAAGTAGCTCAGTAGTAGAGTACCCTTGGGTTCAATTCCTAGGTTAAAAAAAAAAAAGTTGATTAAACAGCAAACTTTTCTCCACCATACTTGTGCTCCCCATAAAAGTGGGAGGTTGTGATAAAAGTAGGAGGTTGGCAACAGCAGCCAAAAGTCAGAAGAAAGGAGGCCTAGCCAGAGGCCAGAGCTCCCTTAGCCATGGCTAGTACACAATGGAGTGTTCTGGCTTCTAATTCTCTGAGTTTTGACCCTGGGGTGGGGGGAGGTATTGATGAAATAGAACTATTCTGAAAACACTTCAGAGATCCCTCCTAACTTCTGAGATTCTAAGAACTCTTGGGATGAGCATTTCACTGTGCTGGAGTGGAAAATAAAGAAATTTGGGATCCAGGACAATTTCTGTAATTGGTAAACTATTTGGCAACTCTTGGCAGGATTCTTCTTTCTCAACAGCTTCCAACATTAACAATACTGGTTCTTATCAGGCCTGGGTAAAGAAAAGCCATGATAAGAGAGGTTCTTGGGCCTTTTGTAGATAAAAACATACCCAGATAGAGCAGTAATGATAAGAATAGCAAGCAAGTGAAGGAGGTTCTACCATGTAAATGACTCCAATCAGGGCATCTCAAGGTACCTATCCCTCTGTATACCAGGCTGTCCACGGTGTACACTGGTAGGAGGGGGGATAATGCTAAGGCTAAGGGTGACCAAGGATTGTCACTTCCACTCATGACTTCACAGCAAGGCTCTGAGTGGGCACTCATCATGCCTGTAGATTTAAAATGGAATCAGACACACACATAGACAAGGGATGGAAAAGAGGAGGGTCAATGGGAGCAACTGAGGCAAAGAGACAGCTGAAGAAAGACTGTAGGGGAAGGTTGGCTTTGTAACAGAAGATGAGCATGGGAATGTCAGGGAGGTAAGTCAAGACCAACAAGATGAGAAGGGCAGGAAAGAGATGGAGGAGAGCAAAGGGCGAGGAAACAGGGACAAAAGAGCAGGTTTGCAGAAGCAAATGACAGATGGAAGAAAGTAAGATGTTGGCAACTAGTTTGAACTGAGGGTCACAAAGAGGCTGGAGATGTGGAAGCTCACTAGAGTTCTATTTACAATACAGGACACATCTCAGTCTGGACTATTCCATTTCTATGAACATCTCAGATTTGGACAGTGTGTTGGTGATTTATTTCCTGAAAGGAGTTGGGAGATGTATGGAAGTAAAAAAGAGATGGGGGTGGGGGGAAAACCCTTACAATAAAGATAGTAAATATGACCTGGGTTGAGAATATAGAGGAAGATATTGATGAGTGATAAGCTTAGACTTGTGAGCAGTATGGCTGCCAAGGTGCTACTGGATGCAGAACAGCTCTAATCCTGGTGAGAAGAAACCAAAGGAAAAATAACCTGAGCATTAGTCAAAGGCTACATTCACTTGGAAAGGACAGTAAACAGTGAAGATAGATGGTAGAACTCTTTTTTCCTACCTAGCAACTGGGAATGGAACTAAAAAGACAACTAAATTCAAAATTCAAGAATATTCAATATCAGGTCATGAAGCAGGAACTTATGAAACTATCTGCTGAGAAAAGGAAAACTCAAAGGGGCTCAATCCAGGTTGCATTTAGAGATTGTTTTTCAACTTAAATATCAAAAGTAGTATTGTTTTTCAATTTTATCATTTACACAAGAGTTGCCTGGCTCTCATAAAGGTTTCCCATTACATTGCTCCCTAGTTTTACAGTGTAAAAACCGAACTATAGTGATCATATCAACACCCCATTTGGGTTCCTCCAGCTCCTAGCCAAATACCCTAATCAGCAGACTACTAGATATCTTGTGACTTACCCACAGCTCCCAGGGAAACCAGGATATTCTCCCGAGAATCAATGTTCTTGTCATAAGGGCGGTA
The DNA here is from genome assembly GCA_004024805.1 of Geosciurus inauris. Lineage (NCBI taxonomy): Eukaryota > Metazoa > Chordata > Mammalia > Rodentia > Sciuridae > Geosciurus > Geosciurus inauris. The sequence goes on from PVHX01024012.1 coordinate 2,147, forward strand.
TCCATACAGGTGGGCAGCACTGTTCACCAGCCAGGTGACGTTGAGTACTATAGCATATCTCAGGAATGTGGCAACACACAAGCTGTGCAGAAAAGTTTCACCCCAACAAAACCAGGGCACCAGTGTGGGCAGGATGAAGCACATCAACAGGACAGCGGGCTTGTAGTACCTACATTGAGGGATCCCACAGTGAGTTTGCAGAGAGAGAACACTCACATGTGCCTGGACTGTCCATTTTCACTGGGCTGAGCTACATTGCTCCTTCCACACTATGGCTACAGAGTGACAGAAACCAGCATGAGGGAATGGGGTGGGAAAATTTTTGAGCACATAGTATTATCTCAGTCTTTATATGAGGCACTGTGGATTCATTAATTGGTTCACCCCACCAGGGACTAGTGGAGCAGCAATTGTCTTCCAACTACATGCATTGATATTTTTTCACAAGATCATAAGACTATGTTGGTGGAACAGGTGAAGGTCAAATCTCAAACTCATCAGCTGAGTTCTGCTGCCTGGGCTGTTGCCTGCTTTAGGGCTCTTTTAATTTGCCTACCAGGGTCTTTGACACACAGTCTATGCTAAGGAGCTTGCCTTCATTTCCTGCCACCACCCCCTAACTCTTTGCTCTGCTTTTTGTTCAAAAAGCATACTGAGTGTCCTTGATTACTTGCATGTTTTGTGCCTCTGGAGGCTCCATTCCACTCTTCACTCTCATACAGACCAGGCCACTGACATTCCAAGAAAACTGATTGCCTATTTCCCTTCAGCAGTCACATCTTTGACTTGTATGTTACTTATATTCCCTGCATCTTTCCCATTGCTGCCACTGCATCCCCAGCATGTTCCTTGCTATGGTGAAACCTGTGTCCCTGCCTATTGTCTCTCTGGCTCAATGGTTACTTTCACCTGTCTTGAGAGCAGCCTCTGAAGCACACCCTTGACTGTGCCATATTGCTGCAGAAGAGATGATTAGAGGTTCTTTGTTGCCCACCAAATAAAATCCTAAACCTGTGTCTTGTGTCTATGACTATCCTATATTCACAAACATTCGTTGCTTTTTTTTTGGTACTGAAGATTGAACCCAGGGGCACTCGGCCACTGAGCCACACCCCCAGATCTATTTTGTGTTTTATGTAAAGACAGGGTTTCACTGAGTTGCTTAGCGCCTCGCCATTGCTAAGGCTGGCTTTGAACCCGCAATTCTCCTGTCTCAGCCTCCCTAAGTGTTTGTTGCATTTAATTGATATCATTAAGATAGCTCAGAGAGGGTCTGAAGGTGTAACTCAGTGGTAGAGTGCTTGCCTAGTCCACATAACACGTTTAGTCCCAAATATTCACATTCAATGACTATTTCAATGAAATTGATGTGGGTGTTTTAAAATAGATTGGAAATCACAATCTATAACTTGTACATATGTGCGCCTATATAATTCTATTAATAGATATTAATGTAATCTTATTCTTACAAAATCACATTGTATATTATATGATCATATTATATATTTAAGCTTTTATATGTATTCCACATCTGGAGCGGTGGAACAAAATGGGCTAAAGCCCTGAGTTCTATTCCCAGTGCTATAGTCCCTTCCCGGCAAAAGATCAGAGAGAAAGTAACAGTAATACACTATTGCTATGGGCTTTTAGGATGCTAAATACGAGGGTTTAAAGTGATTTTGAACTTACTGACCCAATAATCCTCAATTTTTGTCTTATAAGTGAAAGTTGGAGGTCCCAAACACAAATGCCTAGGGTCACATCCCCAGCTCCATCCTCCTTTCACTCACCTCCTCTGGAACATCACTAGCTTCTCAGCTTTCAGGTCAGACAGGTCCAGCGTTGCCCCTTTCTCTTTGACGGCTGGGTGTTTGCGCACAAGTAGCCAACCCACGTGAGAGAAGAAGAAGCCGCGGCGGGAGTTGTGAGGGTCGGCATCTGTTTCTGAGAACTTGTGGTGGGCGCGGTGATCTCGGGCCCATTCATAAACATCGTTCTGGAGGGACAGAGAAGAGGAGCACAGGCCCGAGGAGAGCCACCTCCCTGGAGAAGTCCAATGCCAGGATGTCTGCAGGGCCCATGGCTCTAAGTCCAAGCTCACAGTCCCCAGAAGTCTGGCTCCAATGGAGGTAGGGAGAGAAGTGGCCTTGGATCCTTGGTTGCTGGTGTGTGGATAAAGCGATGGGGAACTCTGTCCTATGCCTTCACAAGTGATAGCTCATGACTGTGATCATGACCACATTTCAAAAAGACCTCTGGTACTGTCTGGGACTCCTTCCATTCCTTCAGAAATGTGCCTACATGTCTCTTCCTCCCTTTGCCTCACACGGACAACATCAGGAGCCTTAAACTATAGGGTACTAGGGCAGAGATGGTTGTGCAATTGTGGTAAGCATCTCACATATTGCCAAAGAGAGGGGACTTTGATGGTTTTGTTTTCCTCTTGATTAGAGTTAAACCCCAGGCAAACCATCCTGTGCCCATTGCTATAACATCCCCTAGGAGAATCCCCTTCCTCAGTTCCCTTCATTCTTTTATCAACATGTGCTTCAATCAGTCTCAGTAGTTGACCTACCCAAATAGCAGCCCCAGACCACAAGGTTGGTCAATCCAACCTCAGTGACTCAGTTTCCTCACCTGTACAAGGGAGAGAATAATAGGACCTACCTTCTAAGATACTTGTGAGGACTCAAGGTGTTAATCTATGTCAAGTGCATAGCATAGTGCCTAGCACACAGCAATGCTATGTAAGTGTTTATTCTTATTACCTGAAACAATAGAATTCCTGAGTCTCTTAGACATTATTCTCAAAGAAAGTGTAGTAGGGGTCAAAGATAATCTTCTTAAATCATGATTTTATTATATACTGTCTGCTCAAGAAACGAGGCTCAGTGCGTAGCTTATAAGACATGGCCCTTTATGATGAAAGACCACAATACTCACAATGCATAAGAACACAGGAACCTTGGTAATAATCCTATACCTTCAGAGCCTTTCCTATTTAACCCCTATTTTCCTTCCTAGTAACTCCAAAGTATTCCATATCTGATGCAGCCAAGCACAGAGCCTATACTTGAGATGACCACAAGAGACAGGAAAAGGCAATGACTGTCCCACTGGGGCTCTGCTCTGGGCACTGATCCCCTCCATGACACCCTAGGCCATTGATAGGGTGGTGACATAAGAGCTGAGCAGCATCAGCTTCTCACCTGGAATGCCATTGTGTCAGCAATGATCAGGAAGAGCCGCAGGGGCAGCCGCGCTTTGTAAGTTCGGTGGCTCCACAGGCGATGAGCTCCTGCAGTGATGCCCAGGACACTGACTAAATAGCACAAATATGCTGCCAGGACAAGACAGTGGGGGAGTCACCAATAGGCAAGTTCCATAGGGAAAGCATATCAGAGTAACTCTCTTTATGCTACAGTCATGTGTTCTTTAAGCTTTGGGTGAGTATCAGCCTCACCTGATCCATAGGGCTGCCCTGTCACCTTAATCTCCTGAAAGGCAACCATCACCTCCTTGTCTCTCCACCTAGGAATGGAGACAATTAAAGGACTCCCAAGACCTAAGGAGGCAGGATGACAAGAGAGAAATAAAACTCTCACTGCTGTGCCACGGTCATTGTCCACATGAGGGTCTATGTGGTTTGACCTTCCACTGACCTTCTCTAAGGTGTTCAGTGCCTCAGAATATTCCCATAGAACTTAGGAACCATGAGCAAGTGCTCTTTCAAAAAGAGTAGACAGAGCAGATCTGAGCACTGATTGATTGGAGGAGTTCTGTGGTGCAGGGGACATTCAGGTCATGCAGCACTATGGCTATTTAACAATCAGTGCAAAAGTATTTCAATATTGTATCAGGCAGGGTGGCCTGGTAGGGAAAGACAGCCCTGCATATAGTCATATTTATAATGTGACTCAGTCTTTATCAGGGATGTTAATATTCTCATAATCACCTTGAAAGAGGCTGGTACTCTTAACACTGCATGTTGCAGGTTGGGAAATAGATGTCTTAGAGATTCCTTCTTAATGAGAGTCACACAGCTAAGAAAATAGGAGCCTTGGTTTGAATCTAGGTTTTGTGTCACAAGAAGTTCTTGTTCCACCTCTACTATCCACCCTGCAAGGTCTGTGCCCAGTTCCCCAGCCTCTCCTTTGCCCCCCGAACCCAGTCAATATTCTAGACAACACTGAGAGACAGTCAAAGCTGGCATAAGAACACTGCAATATTGTCCTGCCTCAGCCTCCCCCTAAGCCTGCAGGATCAGGAGGCACTAGATAGCATGTCTACTGGGGAAGGGGGCAATGGGTGTACCTATCTCTTCCTGTGCTTAGCAGCTTTAGGAGGCAGGGGCTCAGACCTTGGAAGAAACTGTTAACAATTTTTCATTCCTAGAAGCCAGCTGGAAACAATGGATCCTAAGGGGCCAAGAACATAGCTGTGGTTGAACACAGGACACATTGTAACAAACTGTCCCATGTTCTTCTGGAGCTGGAGATAACAGTTTGCTTAAACAGTCCTCTTCTCCCTCCCTCCCCCAAATCTGTCCCCTTCCAGATCCTCAGGAGAGCCATATAGACAATAACTGTCCAAGGACAGTTCTGTCCACATTCTCTGCCCTGGGCTTGAGGCCCCAGGTGATAGGTGGCTTCTGGCCATGTGGTGCTTGAGACCTGATACTCTTTACCTATACCTGGAAAAACCACAGTGGTGCCAGAGCCCTGGATCACCAGGAGAAAAGAAAGGGCTTTAGGCAAAGCAGAAGCATTCAACTGAGAGGCAAGGAAATATCTGGGGTTGTTTCATGGTGCAGATAGCCCTGGGACATTGGCATTGAAAGTGCGGGTCATCCGATAATAACAGGAGAACTAGGACAAGACCCCAGGCACTGTAGTGCCCATTCTCTCCACACTTGTTGGTCTATCAAATAGAAGGTTTCATCAGTTAGATTCATTCTTTCTCCCCCATAGGACTGTTGGTGTCCCTGTTGATGGTTAAGCAACATCTCACAGGTTTGTCCTGAAAAGTAGCTTTGCCTTTCCACCCTAGTATTGTTAGAGATATCTTTTTAGCTCTGCCCTGAGGGCTCTTTTACAGTCTACAGACAGATGTCTCTCAAAATAGCTGGTAGAAATAGCTGGTAGAAAATTAAGGAGAAATGCTGGTATAACATACATTGTCCTAAGGAATAGAACCTGCCCATTCTAAAAAGTATTTTCACCATTTGGTACCTGGAAAAACTGTAATCCTAAGAAAGGGGATATTCTCAGTTGCACTTCCATGTGGCACCTTGAAAATTCTCTAAGACAAAGACCAAGGAGCCAGATGTTACCACCTATTGGACCTAAGCAATTCAGAGGGAAATGATCTAACACCTGGCCAACCCGTCCTTCTACCACTACCCTCCATGAGAGCTTCCAGACAGTCCCCCACTCCTAAATTTATTCCAGAAAACCTCTAGTTAGCTTCTGGAGAGGGCATCCTGACTCCTCACTGCTTAGAGAAGAGCAATTTGACCCCTGGGTCTCTAGAGCTCCCTGCTCCTCCTTCCCAATTCAGGCTTCAGGGGCAGGTGAATCTGCCTGGAAAGCACACATGTGGGTCCAGGTGGCAGGCCAGGTATTAGCCCCCACCCATGGGTCCCTGAAAGAGCTGAGCTAAGGGCAGGTCAGGGAGGAACCAGTGACCCTCTCTCTTATAGCAGCCTGGGATGAGAAGAGGCCAGGGGGCTGCTGGTGTTAGAAGGTGTTGAGTCCTTGGCACTTCATGGCCTTAGAAGGGCAGGATCTGGAGAGGTGGAGAATGGAACATGAAGCATTTCTGCAATGTTATTTCTTCCTAAGCACATAAGGTTGACTGGCATTTGCAGTAGTGTGGAGAACTACTTGGAGTAACACAGCAACATATCTGTGCAACTTGGGTCATGTTATGTTTCCTCTATGACAAACCAACCTAGTCTGGCCAAGGGGTCAAGATGAAAATCATTTTGTGGATGAGATTTGTGTTTATCCCTTTTCCAGGATCTCTCCTGCTGAGCAGTTTTCCCTTGCTTTGACTCTTGACTTTGTTCAGCATGATGCTCATGAAGCCCCTGGTCTAGCATCAGATTCCCATGCCACCCAGATAGGGTCCTTGATTTTCTTGACTCACTCATGGTGGGGACAGGCAGCCAAGTAAATGACTCCAGCTACCTCTGTTGCCACAGGCTTACACCTCAAATCCTGCAGTGCATGGTCCCAGGGCTAACTCCCAGCACCCATGAAAAAGATGGACACTCGTGCATCCCAATCCTATGAGGCTCGATTCCCAGCCCAGTTAGTCTTTCAGGCAACCAAACACACATAGTTGCTGCTCTGTGTTAACACTCTACCATATTAAAGTGCAATGAAAATTTGGGTGCTTGTTTGGGACAAGGGAAGCTGCTTACCACAGAGCAAAGTGTAGAACTTGCAGGTGGGAACCAGTGTGACCCCATACAGGGCTCCCAAGTGCAGCAGACCCATGAGGATGATGTTTCTCCAGACATACTCAAGCTTGGGCCTGGGGCCCTCTGCATCCTGATAGCTGGGGTCATATATGTCATCTTTTATTTCAGGGCGGATGTCTTCCCCCAAGTAAAGAGGGGTCTTCTCCAACTTCTCTCCTCCATTCTGCAGGCTCCCATTGGGAGGCTCTGTGATGGTGGTGGTGGTGGTGGTGGTGTAGGAGCTAGAGATCTAGAAGGCCAGGAAGTGGAGAGTCAGGAGAGAGCAGGGGGTGGGGTCCCGCGGTGGGGGTGGGCTTTCGTTTCTAATGCAGTAGGGGGAAGTGTGCAGTAGAGGCACAGACTCTTCCCCAGTGCCCAGGTTACATGAAGGTGGCCTATAACCGGAGATGGAACAGGGGGAAGCTTCCAGAAAATATGCAGATTGGGAGTGAAACCTCGAGGTAAAGGGGCAGAAGGAGGGAGGGGGAAACATACCAACACACAAAGGAAACCCGTGTATAAGGGCATCCGCAGAACCGTATTTTTCTTTAAAGCCCAAGAAGCAAAAGTTGATGAATTGACCATCCAGATTAAAACCCACACCCCAATCGAGGGCAGCAGAACTTGGGAAGGATGGCCCTTTCCTCACAGAAGGTCTTAACTGTCTCCCCCACTAACCAGTCGCCTACAAGCCCCATCCTCGCCAGCCAAGCGGAGGGACAGAGGCCACTTCTGGGACGCTCACCTCCTGCAGCATGTGGGCGGGCATCTGGCTCTCGGGTGCTGGGATCACCCTCCCAGGGCTGAGGCTGCGGAGCGAATTTGGCACCGCTGAGACTGAGGGTGGACTTCGGTTCAGGGGCCCGCTTATGCGGGGCGATCGGTGGAGCGGCTCTCGGAACACCACTCTGTTGTTGTACGCTGGAAGGGTTGCACGCTGGAAGGTTGTGCAGGCCCCACCGCTGTGCGCGGATCTCCCAGGGCTCGGAATTTAAGGGGTAGAGCTGGCAGTGGATGATCGTGCCCGGTATTTCCTCAGGCACCTTTAGCCGCCGCCAACAAGGGGCAAAGTGCGCAGAGCTGCCTGGTTGAGGGAGCCCCGCGTGGAGGTGAGGGCGGGAGAGGGGAGGGGACAAAGAGCCGAGATGAGCAGCCACCCGAGCCAAGGCTCTGGGATGCTGCAGACAGCAACACCACGCCGCCCCAGCCTCTGCCTCTGCGAAATGCTAATGAGGCTCCTGTAAACTCTGGCCTGTCATTGGTCAAAGGGAATTTGGTGCCACCTCGTCCTGCGGTTACCATTGGCTGGGCGCAATCTGCTGTTGCCTCTGCCGCCAGCTCCTCGTCCCCCTCCCCTCTTTTTCTCCTTCTCTGTTTCTCTTCCACCCGATCCTGGGCCTCTGCGCCGGCACCCCGGGGCTTTGGGCGCGTCAGGGAGGTTTCTCTCTGGAAGAGGGAGGGGGTTTGATTCGGTACGGGGGGTGCATTACAAGCCCCGTATTGGTCACAGAGAATGGTTGGGCACTGATGAAACTGCACCGGGAACAGTGGGGGAAGCCACGGTGGCGCCCAACGCACAGCTCCATCGCGCCTTCCGCTTTCCCTCAGACGCGTGGGAGACTGACAGGGAGGCCTGGTACCGCCCACCTCCAATCCTAACCTGTGGTGGGCCGATAATGCCTCTGCCGGGCTCCAACTTATATATGTTAATCTGAGGAAGCCCAGAGTTTTGGTCCTGGAAGAGACGAATGTGTGCCTGCATACCAGGACCCAGCTCAGTCACTGGGCACCGCCAGGCACCAGTGGGTAATCTGGTTCCCATGCTCATGCCTCCAAAATGTGTATGGAAAGCTTTAGAGATGCTTCTGATTGTCAGGTTGGAATTTTGGAGTCTTCTACGTGGAAAAAGGAAGGAAGTACAGAGAGGTGTTTTCACCCTGCAATAGGCCCAAGGATAGCCTGTGGAATAAGAGTAGGGAGCAGGAATTAAATGAACCCTGCTAGCCAACTTGCAAGAGTCACTTTATTGAAAACTCACTGTGAACCTGTGGGGTGGGTACTGCATAAATAAAAGTAGCTCCATTTTTAAAAATGGAATCATGGGGAAGAAAAGGAGATATGGAGAGATAAAATAACTCGTGGTAGCAGCAGAAAGTGGTGGAGTTAGGAGGTGAACACAGAAATATGATTCTGGAGCCCAAGCTCAGGACCCAGTTTCCCTGGTATCCTGCATGCTCTGACCTCAGAGACCTGTCCCTCACGGTTCCATCTTCCCTGGGAATCCTACCAGGAGACCTTGGAGTCAGGCAGGCTGTGCATTCACCCAGGCTGCTTCCATGCCCAGGTCTCATCCTACTCTGGGAAGAGGGGCAGATGAGGAGATGGGAACTGTGCCCTCTGGTCTCAGGGCCAGGCCAACTCCCTGACCAGTGATCAAGCACCTCCATTCCAGACCTGACTCCCTGGCTAGTGGGAAGGTGCTAAATGAGCCTGGCTGATCTCAGAGGTGGAAGCTCACGTGGTGATAGCCCAGAATTGTGAGGTCTGGAATCCAAGTCTGCCTGTGCTGCTCCTCTTCAGGTTCTTTCAGCAAAGTGTGCTCCGCTAAATTCTTTTGACAACTGTAGGTTTACTATTTGTCTTAGTACACAGGGGTTGCTAAAACAACTAACAGACTAGATGGCAACAGACATGTATTTTTCATAGTTGTGGAAAATGGAAGTCTAGATCAAAGCACCAGCAGGTTTGGTGTCTGGTGAGGACCCATCTCCTGGTAACAGAGAATCATCTTTTCCATATCTTCACATGGGAAAGGTGTAAGATTGGTCTTTGGAATCTCTTGTAATAGCACTAATGTTATTCATTCTGCCCTCCTGACCTAACCACCTGCCAAGCACCCAACTGAAATACTATATTATATGAGGGATTAGGTTTCAATGTATGTGTGTGGTGGGAGGGACATAGCATTCAGTGTATGGCTGTCTTCTAGGAGGAAGATTCAAGATTTCTTTTTTTGGGGGGTGGTATTGGGGATTGAACTCATGGCATTTGACCATTGAGCCACATCCCAAGCCCCCTCACTTTTTTAAAACAATATTTTATTTAGAGACAAGGTCTCACTGAGTTGCTTAGGACCTTGCTTTTGCTGAGGTTGGCTTTGAACTCATGATCTTCCTGCCTTAGCCTCCGGTGCCACTGGGATTACAGGCGGGTGCCACAGTGCCCAGCTTCAAGATTTCTTTTGGGGTGTGCCCTTAGATGTGCCTAAAGATGGCTTTCCCTTTGAGACCAACTTTCCTTCTCTTTAATGACCTATGTGCATTTGAGTCTCATTTCCTCTAGACCCTGGACTTTATCAGGGAACAATATGAAAAACGAGGATCCTCTGGAACCTGCCCTCTTACTATGTATAGCCTCCTGTACATAGTGCTGTTGGCATTACTACTTAGGACTGTTGATGTTACTTAGGCCAGCTGCCATGTCATTTTTGTGCCAGAGAATAAAGAGGAAGCCTGCAAAAACAATAAGGTAGAGGTAGAACAGAAGGCCTACATTTCTTTCCAAAGACACTGTTGCCCTGTGGACAAAGTTCTGGGAGTCCAAGAAAGTTCTGACTTAAAGAGAAGGAGATTTGGGAAGAAGAAGTCAGAGAAATTTAATGTTGATAACCAAGACAGAATGGTGGCTACTTCATATCATGTGTATCACATATCTGTAATGATGTCACTCACTACCTTCAAACCTCAGGAGGGCACTCCTACCCATAAAATAAAACTGCACAATAAGGATAAAATTTTTGGAAAAGCATGAATTGTGGTATTGGAAAATATTATGTCAGTGACAAATGAGAACTTATAAATAACCATGCAATCCATATTTATTTAGAGTAGGGTTTTCTACTCAACTGATATTTTATCATAGAAAAGTACAAAGTATGCTTGGGAGATGGAGATTGGTGCTATAAACATTCCTATACGAAAGAGCACAAGGTATCACATCAGTCTGAAATTCTTATTTTGATTCTTTAACTTAAAAGAACAAGACAAAAAAAAAATGCCCCATGTAGTGATCTTAAGTAAATAAAGTGTTAATAGTACTTCCGAACTGTTTCTGGGTCTGATATTGGAACCTGGAACTTGCCCTCCCGCTATGTATAGCCTCTATTCAGAACAGAATTGGGAGTGCAAATCTGTGGTTGAAAGCATTACCTGCTTCACCTCTAATTTCCTGGGTGCCTTGCACTTGAGTCTGGAAGAACTGAGGTCCCTTATGCTACCTAATACATGGCCAGGTAACACCACTGAATCAGAGTAATATTTCAATGCAGTATTGGGCCAGATTTTATTTGTCCCTCATCTACACTCTTGGAAAATTATTACTGCTGACATGAACTTGACTAGAACATAATTTAGAATTGAATGATATGTCTATTTCAGCATCCATTGCATTCTCCTTTATTAGCATGAAAAATTTAGAGTTACTTCCACTGGAGGGAAAAAGCCACCTTCAATTAATCACCTGAGAATTTTTTTTTAAGGGAAGAAATATTGATGGCACACAACCACTTAGCAAATGTTGAGCTTTACTAATTATTAAAGAAAAATAATGATGATAATTTGTCACTAACAAAGATGGCAATATTCAATATTGTGGAGAATGAGATGAGATAAACATTCTTGGAGATGATAGCAGGATATATTGATTCACCAACATATTCACCTGAACATTATTTCTGACATTAAAAAATAAGGTAGCCGGTGCTGTGGTGCATGCCTGTAATCCCAGCATTTTGGGAAGCTGAGATGGGAGAGTTCAAAGCCAGCCTCAGTAAGAGTGAGATGCTGAGCAACTTAGTGAGACCCTGTCTCTAAGTAGAACACAAAATAGGGCTGGGGATGTGGCTCAGTGGTTGAGTACCTCTGAGTTCAATCCCTGGTACCAAAAAAAAAAAAAAGGAAAAGGAAAAAAAATAAGGTAATAAAACAATCTTATAAATGATAGATTATGATATGGCTACATCACATGTATTGGATACATATGCATACATATGTGTATGTAGATAGTATAAACACAAAAACGTTTAATTCAGATCCTGGTTCTGAAATTTACTGAGATACCTGGTAACTGTGAGCAATTTACTTTATTCTGTCAGCTTCAATTTCCTCATCTGTAAAAAAAGTATACTAGTATTTGTTGGGGGAGGGTGTTGTCAATATTTAACAATATATTGAATTTATTAGTACAGCTTTGGATACATAGTAAATTATAATTGTTATTATTTCATTTACATCCAAGTTCTCTCATTTTGGTATGTGAAGTTCCTCATGATTGTATTCAGAATGTCTTCAGCCTTAATTCTCACTTCCTGCTTGATATAACTCAGCCTTCATCAAGTTGCACTATTCCCAAGTTCTATACTTGATCTTTGCCACAAGGCCAAGAGGTAATAACTACAACATGATTTCTAAGCATACTCTGTCTTCTAAAAATTTTTTTCTGTTCCACTCTCCCCATCAAAATATTACTCATATACCAACAATTCCTCTCCTAGGTATATACACAAGGAAGATGAAAAAAAATGTGCACACACACCTATACCTACACACAACTTGCATGTGAATATTCATAACAACCGAAAATGGGAATAATGCAAATTTCCATCCACTGATTAATTGGTAAGAAAGAAGTGGTATAGTCACACAATGGAAGATTATTTAGTAATACAAAATGAAGTATTTGCACATAGTGTTACATAAATTTGGGAGGGGTACTGGGGATTGAACTCAGGGGTACTCGTCCACTGAGCCACATCCTCAGCCCTATTTTTTGTGTTTCATGTAGAGATAGGGTCTCACTGAGTTGCTTAGCACCTCGCCATTGCTGAGGGTGGCTTTGAACTGGTGATTCTCCTGTCTCAGCCTCCCAAAGTGCTGGGATTACAGATGTGTGCCACCATGCCTGGATAGTATGACATAAATTAATCTTAAAAATAGAATGCTAGCCGGGTGTGGTGGTGCATGCACACACCTGTCATCCCAGCAACTCAAGAGGCTGAAGCCAGAGGATCAGAAGTTCAAAGCCAGCTTCAGCAACTTAGTGAGACCCTATGCAACTTAGTGAAACCCTGTCTCAAAATAAAAAATAAAAAGGGCTGGGATATAGCTCAGTGGTTAAGAACCTCTGGGTTCAATTTCTGATACAAATAAAAAAGAATGCTAAATGAAAGAAGCCAGTTGCAAAGAACCACATGTTGCATGATTTTCTTTATATGAAATGTCCTGAACAGGTAAATTTATAGACAGAAAGCAGACTGATATTTGCCCAGGGCTTGGAGGAGGATGAAGAAAGATGGCTCAAGAGTGCAGGGTCATTTTTTGGGGTAATGAAAATGTTTTAAAATTGTAGCAATTAACCTTGTGAATATGATAAAAGCCATTACATTGTGTGATTTAAATGGGCAAATTGTATGGTATAGAAATTATATCTCAAAAAATACTTACAGCCACTTCAACTCTCCCATCAGCCACTGCAGATCCTGAGGTTGTCAGCTTGCTCAAAAACAAACACACTGAGATGCCTTGTTATGCAACCAGCCTATCTAATCCATCCTCACTACCTGTGGCAGTGTGGCATTGGGACAGGAAGTCAGGACTGCAGAAACTGTCTAGATCTCTCAGGCTTTCCCATGACAGAGGGCAACATGGGGAGGGAGGGATAAAAGCCAGCACCTGCTCCTCTCTCAGTGTTGACCCCAACCAGTTTTCTAGGCACAAAGAAAGGGGCAGGGCCCTACTGGGATATTGACATTTTCCTGTTCAGGGATCCAAGCTGAGTCCCAAGCACCATGCAACCAGAGGGATGATGCAAGTGGATTTGCTCTCCCCCCACCCAAGGACAGGATCCAGGGTGACCTGCCCTTCTGCAGCCTATCTGGGCAATACCAGCTCTGGAGGAGATGAGGTAAAACAGGCAACGGGGGACGCCACTGCCATGAGCACACAGTTCACTCATTCAGAGAATTTTTATGAACCACTCACAAGGCCTCAGGCTCAGGGAAAGAAATAAGACCCCAGTAGCTCCCTTTGGACAGTTCTCATGGTAGATGGCATGCTGATGGGACCTCAGCACAGGGTATTGTAGACTCTAGAGGAAAGACACAGGCCAAACCAGCCTGGCAGAAGCAGAGAAGAGACGCTAGCGAGAAACCCCCAGTACCAAAAAAAAATAAAAAGAAAGAAAGAAAGAAAGAAAAGAAATCCCCAGGGGCCATTGGCATTAGGCGTGAAGAGCAGAGGACAGTTCAGGAGCTCACAAGAGCAAGAGACTGTAACATGACACTTCACCGACTAGGGTTCAGGAGCTCACAAGAGCAAGAGACTGTAACATGACACTTCACCGACTAGAACTCTCCTCAAACATGGCTCCTTAGCAGGGCACAATGGTGCATGCCTGTAATCCCAGCACTTAGAGAGGCTGAGACAGGAGAATCACGAGTTCAAAGTCAGCCTCAGCAACGGCGAGGCGCTAAGCAACTCAGCGAGACCCTGTCTCTCAATAAAAAACAAAATAGGGCTGGGGATGTGGCTCAGTGGTCGAGTGCTCCTGAGTTCAAAAAAAACCCACAAAACAAAAACATGGCTCCTCCCTGGCCCCAAGCTTGAGAGATGGTGCCTCAGGTCCTCAGGTGTGTGGCCCTGGAGGAGAAAAGGCCAGTGCATTCATCCAGCCTAGTTTACGAGATTACCAGACGTGTCCGTCTACACTGCATAAAAGCTGTGCCTGACCTCAGTCTTACTCCAGCCCTCTCCCCCTGCTTCTTTCCCATCCAACAGAGAACCTGTGTGTATGTGTGTGCATGTGCGTGTGTGTGTGTGAACGTGCACAAAGGCATGTTTGCAGCCACAGGTTACTGGATAAGGACAGAGACTTCTGCCAGGCTACCTATCTTTGTGGGGCCTGCGGCAGCTCTGTAAATCAGAGCGTGTGACTAGACAGCTGATATCTCAGGACAGATGGGGGATGATAGCTAGGGCAGGTGAGACCTGGGAACAAAGGTCTTAGGATGGGGCCAGGGCTAGAGATTTCTGTGCCTTTCCTGAGTTCATCCAGCCTTGAGTGCAAAGAGAGCACTGGAAACCTGTTCACTCTCCTGGCTTTCCTTTTGCTCTGCAGTAACCTCAGTCACACTGATGTCATCCATCCTTTCCTCTGACAGCGCTGAGCTGGCCACAGAAGGGCTGCAAGGTCCAGAGGACAGCTGGCATTGTCCTAAGCCAAGCTTCCCCACAGCATTTCCCAACCAGGAGTCTGAGTCTCTCACATCTCATTCCTCTGTGCCAAGGCATCCTCCCGGGGATTGGGTGTTGACTGCGCCTCCCTGTGCCCACTGGAAAGTCAATGCTCTGCTCTGTGTGGGGGATGAAGCCAGAGCTCTGCTGCCACCCTGGGGAGCTCATAGATTCTAAGAGAAATGGGACAAAGCACAATAGCAAACCACACAGGCCAGCATCTAAGGGTCACAGAGTGTAAACACACTCTATGAAATGGGTAGGAGTTCAGGGAAGGGGAAGAGGGGCCCTTCCCAACAGAGGAGCCCCTAGGATTTGGTAGGCAAGAGAATGGCCTTGAGGGCGAGTGACGGGGCGGTACTTTCAAGCTTCTCTTCACGTGCACTGTGCTAGGTGCTCTGACAGTCTAGCAACATTTACCTACAAACTACCCCCACTCTGCAAGGCTCAGAAGAGGTTGCTGGGTGGGAAATGCTATGGCAGGAATGTTCCAGAACCTAACATCCGCCAGGTGTGTGCAGGGACTTTGAATACTTTGTCTGGAAAGTAGCTCTTGGCAACCACAGAACAAACATGCCAAGCAGAGTTAGAAGGACACTTGCTGTGCCCTGCTTCTCCTGTGTCCACCACTGTCCCCCCTTCTCCAGGACCCCACTCCAGGTTGCAGACACCCCGGAAACTGGGCAAGGTAGAGTCTGGAAGGCCCACCAGCCAGCTAGAAGCTTCTTCCTTCTACTCCACTGCCCACTGCACCTTCCTCCCCTCTCGCCCATCCTAGAGGGAAGAAGGGAAGTCCCAGGCAAGCTCTCAGTGTTGTCCTCAGCATCCAAGGTATAAGTGACTGTAATTCTGGTGGATTTCCAAGCTTCTCTCTGCTGCCTCCCCATGAGGGATTGACTGTTTCTTTTCAAAACCCAAAGTTATTTCCTTCTACCTGTTCTGAATTTTCAGTGTTACCTGTCCCCGGTATGCTCTCTGGGCATTCTTGATTTTCTCAGTCCTTCTTTCATGCAGCAACCCAGGGAGACACCTGCATTTCTCTCCCTTTAGCTGAGGACCAGCAAGACCCAGAGGAGCCATGTCCAGACCCCCACACATAGCAGGCCTCTCAGTCCCACCTAAAACCTTGCAGCCTCAAGAACCTTGTAGAGAGCCGGGTACAGTGGCGCAAGCCTGTAATCCCCGCACTTTGGGAAGCAGAGACAGGAGAATCATGAGTTCAAAGCCAGCCTCGGCAATGGTGAGGCGCTAAGCAATTCAGTGAGACCCTGTCTCTAAGTAGGGCTGGGGATGTGGTTCAGTGGTCGAGTACCCCTGAGTTCAATCCCCAGTACAAAAAAAAAGAGCCTTGTGGAGGTCCAAAGGAGACTAGTGACCTGTCAGTCCCCAGGACATGCCAGGCACCCAATATTCTTATCCTTTAATGTTTTTTTCACTAAACTTCTGCTTTCCACAGACAAGTGCCCATATCTTCTTCTTGATGCCTCAGATCTACCTGGGTGTCTGGGCTACTTGGTCAAATTTTAACTGACAATGACATCTTGGCCATGGTTGAGGCCACCCCCATCCTGCTGACTCTCATGCTCCAGGGGAAAGATACCTGAGAAAAAGGAACCCTGGGAAAAAGATGTGGTCTGACGCCAATCAGTTAGCTTCTTGCCAGGGCAGGCTGGTACCTGGGCCTGTGGATAGGGACTGAAGCCAACAACCAGGTAATCCCATCACCCCTTCATGGTTTAGGACTATAAGCATGAAGGAGTCAAAGGCAGAGGCAAAGCAGGGCCAGGACTTGTTTGGGGAGAGAGTATACCTGGATTCATCCAGGAGATCAGGAACAGAGTCCCATTCAGGGGTGGAAAAGATCACTGGGAAAGGATTGGGAAAAGGGTGTGAGAGGAAGGGATGAGGGGTGAATTGTCTCCCCCAGAGGTTGGAGCAGACATGGCACTTAGTAGTAAGTCCTGAGGATAAAGGCTGCTTCTTCTCCAAAGGAGAGCATGGAGGCCATGAGGATGGGCCTCACCACTGTCAGCTATAGGGAAAGTCATTGTCCAAGAGCATTCATGTGGCCCCAAACTTCCTACAGCTCCTACCATTCCAGCATCAGCTAGAATAATGGAGTTGGACAAGCTTGTTCCTGGGAGATACACAAGACTCCCCTGGTGGCCTATTTTGTTTCCCTAAAGGTCTCACCAACCCTTTCTTGGGCCGTACTGCAGACTTTCACCCAATCTCCCCTCCCTGCCCCCATCTAGCTCTCTAAGGGTCAGATGAACATCATGGCTGACAGCCCTGAGCCTAACTCGGCCCCTCCCTCGGTTCTCTCACAGTGTTTCCCTCACTGAAAGCCATGCCACTTGTCCATTCTCAGGTCTGCTTCTCAGAGGACCCAGCTTCACACAGAACTCTACCAGGCCTCTGAAATGATCAGTTCCTGTGGATTAGGACCTGTTGGCAGGAGGAGACTCGAGCCTGCAGTGTTACTCAGCAGAAAAGGTAAGTAACTGGAAAGAGCTGGGGAGAGAAATGATCTCAGGATAGGAATCCTCTGTGTGCACAGCGTTGCAAACTGGTTTGTCTGCTTTTCCTTCAGAAAAGAGTAGTTTCTCCATTCATAGGGACATGGGGCAATGCTCCTTCTGCCACCTAGTGGCTAGGCAGGTAAAGCATTTTTGTGGCCTCTGCTGTGCTGAGTCAGGTGAGTCAGGTGGAAAGGGGAGGAGCCAAGAATTTGATCTGGTGTTTGGGGTCCTGTCCTTCCTACAGCAGACATTGAAGGAATCCTGACTTCCAAACTTGATGCTCAAACTTTTCTCCTTAAAATCAGCACCATAGACACTTTGGGAGGCTGGGACCCAAGAATCGCAAATTTAAAGCCAGCCTCAGCAATGGCGAGGCACTAAGCAACTCAGTGAGACCCTGTCTCTAGATAAAACATAGAATAGGGCTAGGGATGTGGCTCAGTGGTTGAGTGCCCCTGAGTTCAGTCCTTGGTACCAAAAAAATAAATAAATTAAATAAAATAAAATAAACCAGCACCAGAGTTTCACACATCTAAGTTCTATTACCCCCAAACAGGCCATCTGTTTTCAGACTATTTTTCACAAATTATAGCTTTGATTCCATTACTCTGTTTAGAAATCATCTCTTTCAGCCAGGCGTGGTGGTGCAAGCCTCTAATCCCAGCACTTAGGGAGGCTGAGACAGGAGAATCACGAGTTCAAAGCCAGCCTCAGCAAGGGCGAGGCACTAAGCAACTCAGTGAGACCCTGTCTCTACATAAAACACAAAATAGGGCTGAGGATGTGACTTAGTGGTCAAGTGCCCCTGAGCTCAATCTCCAGTACCCGCCCCACCCAAATCTCTTTCTATTGTATAATGAGTCAAATAACTGGCATTTCAGGCCTTTCAACCCTTGTATGAGACTCACTTCCAATTTTTCAGCCAAGGTGGAACTGACCTTCTGGAAAGGTCTATAGTCTTTCTTGCTGCCTACCCTTTATTGTGCTACTTTCCCTGGATGCAAACAGAGAGGAAGCCAGTATCTTGACTGTGACAATCCTGATTCTGAAGACTGATTCCACCAGAAGTTGTCTCTCTGATCCTCAATTTCTTTGCCTGTAAAGCAGAGATAATAAAAATCCACCCCAGAAGATTCCATGAGAACTAATATTATGCACTGTAAAATACCTGGCCTTTAAAGAGTTAATAAATGACAACTATATTTTTGTTTCTTCAAACATTACCCATTCTTCAAAGTCCACCTCAATGGCCATTTCCTTCCAAATTCCCTTCTGGACCCTCTCACTTCCTGACCCAAACACTCTCCTTCCTCTGAACTGCTATTAGACACTGTCCCTAAAGTTGCTGTTCCCACACTTGCCACACATTTCACCCATACTCCTCCTAGCTGGGATCTCCATGGAGGTGGCCATCACTACAGTGTCTTGTTACAAGGAGGTGATAGGCAAACCTACCACATGGGTGGCTTCCATGTCAAGGATGGAAGTGGAGAGCTGGTGCAGTGAAGACCAGCAGCCAGGAACTGCTGAGTCTGGGATCACAATGAGCCTCAAGTCTCAGAGCTACTGACTATTGGCTTTCCAAAATAATTGTTTTTCTGACCATAACAGTATTCTCATGATCATTGCAGGAAAAATGAACAAAAAGCACCTATAATTACACCATCTAGAGATGACCACTGCTCATTTTTAATTCATTTTTCTATGGTCCCATGTGAATATATGTCATTTTGATGAGGAGATGGGGCATCTCCAGTCTATATGGGGTCACTGACGAAATTGAACCAATTGTTATTTCCTTGGCTTCCTGAGGTAGGGAGAGCTGCCATAGGACTTTATACACCACAAACTTCCAGTGGACACTGCCGGTTCATTTTGTTGTATTGAACAGCAGGGGCTTGCAGAGGCCCGGGAGAAGTGAATGCCCTAGTATCTGTTGAATAGAAACAGATGGGAAAGTTGGTTTTGGATATAGACAACTGTCATCTTCCTACTTGGTCTGCCATGTTTGGAGCTGCAAACTTGGGTATATTGATTTTAGTCTTCTTTCTTCACAGATGACTAGGGGTGTGTTGACAAAACTCAGTCTTATGCCCAAGGTTCTGTTATGGACAAGAGATTTCTCGTCTTCCATTAACACTGTCATACTGAGCCATGGTAACAGGGGAGTGTGTCCTGTTGTCTGTGCTTATTGGGGTGAAAAACATTAAGAAGGAATATATAGAATATAAGAGGTGGTTTGAAGTTTCCCTTTTCCTATAGAAGCTGGACTGTACATCTACCCAAGGTTCCTTTTGATGGAATATGAAAGGGAACTTGTCCCAGGGGTTCCAGAGAACTTAAAGGATAGGTCATAAGTTTCCCTCCTAGAGACTTTTGTTTCTGGGCTGCTTGTCAGTGTCTAGTAGAGCTGGTAGGCCTGAAGGAGCTGGTTGGGATGGCCTTGGTGTGAAAAGGTGGGACAAAGGCAGCAGAAATGGAGTAGTCCTCCCCTCAGTGTCTGCACTAGGATAACAAGTGGCTGTAATTTATCCTGGTAAAGAAAAGGGGTCAATTCATCAAGTGGGATAACAGGCATCCTGTTGAAGGAGTGCTTTTTGTTCTCATGGGCCACAAATGCTGTGCTCTCATTTAAAGATTCATTTCAAATTTTTTCCAACCCTAATGACTTTATGTAATTCTTCTGGTTCCAGCTGCTGGGAATGCAGTGGGGTAGATGCAGGCGATTCTGGACATGTGTCCCTCATTGCAATATCAACAGGGTCCTGGATTAATGTGTCCACCTTACCAGGAACTGCTGTGTGAGCACACAGCACGAGAATGGATGCTCTGGGAAGATAGTTAAATTTATCTTGTGCTGTAGACAACAGTTTATAAAGCCTTGTACATTTAATTTTAACTCTTAATAGTCCTTCAGGTTAAGGCAGGCATTGTTATCAACACTTTGCAGATAGGTAAACTAATCTCAAAGACACCTTATTCAGAACTATGTCACTAGTAAGTTGTTGAACCAACAATTAAATCCAAGAGATCAATTCAAATTCAAGACTCTGAGATTTTGCTGATATTTTCAAGAGGCAGCCTGAGCTTCTGGCCCCTCCTGACACCTTTTACCTGTTTTAACAGGAAAGTTAAGTGCCTATAGAATCAAGAGTATGTGGAGGGGCTGGGATTATGGCGCAGTGGTAGCGTGCTCGCCTAGCACGCATAAGGCACTGGGTTCGATCCTCAGCACCACATAAAAATAAAATAAAGATATTCTGTCACCTACAACTAAAAAATAAACATAAAAAAAAAAAAAGAGTATGTGGAGACCTGTAATCCTAGCACTTTGGGAGGCTGAAACAGGAGAATCGTGCTCAAAGCCAGCCTCAGCAATGGCAAGGCACTAAACAACTCAGTGAGACCCTGTCTCTACATAAAACACAAAATATGGCTGGGGATGTGGCTCTGTGGTTGAGTGTCCCTGAGTTCAATCCCTGGTACCAAAAAAAAAAAAAATAGGGCTGGGTATGTGGCTCAGTGGTCGAGTACCCTTGAGTTCAATCCTCGATACCAAGAAGAAAAAAAAAGAGAGAGAGTATGTGGAGAAACACCGGACACAAAATCATCAGGAGATGCCACTTGATTACCACATTTACAACTTCTTGAGTAAGATTAGACATGATCAGAATGCAGAGGATCTGTTGAGATTTCTTAAGGATTGTTGCATAATCTGTGACCTGGGGCCACATAGGCTGATTCACGCACGAGGGGCAAGTGCAACAATGAGCAGGGAAAAACACAGGATGTATCCCAGCTAAGTGGCATGAATAAAGCAGTCCAACCCAGCTTTGAACTCTTTGAACTCTCAGATAGGAAGATTTGTCACATGATTAACCTCTTTGAATCCATTCATACCTCCTCTGGTCACAGACCTCTTCCAGAATTCAGATTTACCCAAAGGGAACCAGAAATCCTCTCCTGTTTCTCCTCCTACTTCTTAGAGTCGTATTGTTGGCTTCCTGTTCCTTCTCTCTGTCCTGAGGTCCAGTTTGCAAGTCAGAAGTCCTGGTGCAAGTCCCAGTTCCAAAGGCTTGTGGGTAGAGAGGCAGCAGGTCTTCTTCTCACCAAGCAGATCTCATATATCACTGGTGTTGGCACAGTTTCTCATCCTCCTCTCCCCCCCTCCCAAAAAAATCGTCACTTTGAAATGTGTTTCACTAGTTCAATGGAACATGCACATCACCACATCTAGGAAGGTTCACTGACAGTCCCTCAGCTGCAATCTGAGCAGGAGATTTTTCTCTTTTCCGGTGTTCAGATCTCAGATAAGGGGCGCATAAGTTCATCTCAGGGACACAACAGTTGCTTTTCCAATCCTGTTTTAGAAGTTGCACACTTAGAAGGGACACACTTGAATTTTCAAGGTGCTCAGCACAGTCCTTAATCCCTTGTCTAGGATCAAGATCTCCTTATGGCAGACTCAGGGAATGCCACCGCCCCACTCCAGATCAATGAAAAACAGGACTCCTTAGGACTAAGGCATAAACTCCTCTCAAGGGAAATAAAAACAGCCAAGCCAGCTCTTGGTCTTCTGGGATTTATAGCCATACCATAAAAGTAAGTTAAAAGGTGAACCAGTCTTCAAGGCTATGGGAGTGAGAGAACACTCCAGGAGATGGGAGCCTGGGAAACTCAGCTCACCTTCTGAGACTGTGTGGTCTGCAGGAATCCCAGCTAAAGCCACACAAGCAGGGGCTGTACTGTTCTGAAAATAATAATGTCAGAGACTTTACCAGATGATAAGGGGCCATTCTAGGTGGTGAGGGGCAAATGCATGTGTAGTCACCATGGTAACCACAGTCACCTTTATCTTATTAGCATAGAAAGATGCTCAACCCTATGTGGAAGCTTAAGATGGTAATGAGATGTGTGTCACATGAAGAAGCATGATGAAGAAGACTGAAAGCATGATGGAAGTCCCACCTCTACGTGTCATGACATTAAGAGACCCAGGGTCTGCCCTTTCTGGTAATGTCATAAAAACTATTCCCCTTTTGTCTTTCTTAGAGCCTGCCTCACCCCCCGCCATCAGTGTTGTGACTTCCTTCTGGGTTGAATGGAGGCCCCTTATAATACCTTGCCTATGCTTAAATTCTTTCTGGGTCCAGTGTTCATTTCTATAACTCTGCATCCAAGAACCTGAGTTTGCTTGACACTTATAGGAGCACTCAGTACTGGAGACTTTGATGTGGATGGAGGCTCTGTCCCTTAAGATCTGAGGCAGGGGCTCCTCCTGCCTTATGCTTATCCTGGCTATGGGGGTGGGTGAGGAGG
>PVHX01024013.1:0-24737 GCA_004024805.1 Geosciurus inauris
GCTTATAATTTTGTGCAAAGTTAGAAAAATTATGATTGTAATAATTTTTTTTTCTATTTGCCTCAACAAATGTTTTCAGTGAATAGTGTGTACAGCTTCTGAAAATTTGTTTTTTTTCTGTTATGTTTGATAACATGTATTTAAATGCAACTTTTGAGAAAAATAAATAAAAATTAAAATTAAAAAAAAAAAAAAAAAACAGGTAATATGATTCACTTTATATATAAATTTAGATGAAATGAAATGAATATAAATAAACAGCCTTAAAATGTGTTATCCAGAAATCCCACCTCCAGGAATCTATATTAAAATAAAATTAAAACATGAACATACCTTTTTGTACCAAGATGTTTATAAAATGATTACTTATAGTAAGAAAAAGAAAGCTGAAGTCAACCTTAAGTTTATGACAGTATAATATTTATAAAATAAACTATGATAGAACTATGATTACAATTGAAAATTTTCTCTTATAGTGTTATTTGCAAAAAGTAAGAGGGCCTGGGAATGTAACTTGGCATGTAGGACACCTGTGTTCAGTGACAGAGAGAGAGGTACAAACAGCAGGAAAGAAAATAGTCAACAAATGGTGACCTCAGTATAAAAAGATATTTATAAACAAAAACTGGAAAAATGTACCCTTAAATTAAGTTAATAAGCTAATTTGTTGAGTTATGTTTTTCTTCTAAATGTTTTATTGTATTTTCAAAATTGCCTAAGAATAAAATATTTCAGTGCCATATTTTAGGCATTTTATGCCCAGAAGCTGGTTTTATCATTAAAAATATTTTGTTTGTAAATGGAAAAGATGTAACCTATGTTTTGATGCCAGTTGATTTTGTTTTAAATTTTAGAATCAAGCCATTAAGGAAAAATGAATATTATTTAATTATTTTCCTTCTTCCTCCAGTAGACACATGTGAGGCCATCATTACAGGAGCTACTCCAGGAAAATGCCCCATCTACATGTCTACCCTTTCTTGTCTTCTACTGTCTTTCTCCAGTTCTAGTGTCAGTGGGCAAAATGTATATTTGCTTTCTCTTGTCTTTCTTTTCTCTTATGATTCCATAATCATCAAAGCATCTTTTAATGGGAAACTCTTCATTAACACTTTTTAATTTTTTTTTTTTTTACTTCTAAACTAAACTATGATTCACTGGAGTTCTCTAACATTGGTTGAGACCATCACCTTCCTTTCCATTTATGCTTTTTTCAACTCCATCTAGGGCTTTAGTATTCACATCTGAACTACCACAGTAGTTAGGATGCCTGACTCTAATTTCCCCATGCCAGCTCATTCTAAACTGGATGTTGGAATACACTTAAGACACAATTATGTCCTTTCTCTCCCAGAAATCCTTTAGTGAGCAGCTCCTGTTTTTAATGAAATCCCCATAAAGAGTAAGCACTAAAGGGCTGAGGTTATGGCGCAGTGGTAGCGTGCTCGCCTAGCATGCGTGAGGCACTGGGTTCGATCCTCAGCACCACATAAAAATAAAATAAAGATATTCTGTCCACCTACAACTAAAAAATAAATTTAAAAAAAAAAGAGTAAGCACTAAAAACTTCAGGGTCTGCATCTTACCTAGAACTAAACTCCTTAGAACATAAAGGCAAAGATCTTCAACCATCTGAGGATTATATTCATGCCTTTTTTGCTCAAAATAAATTGCCCTTTTACAAATGTGTATAAACTTTTTCTTTTTGCCTTTCTTGGTGACAAAACATTAAGATATGAAATTGGTAGTTGGTGCAGAAAATGACACCTAATTCATCATGTTACACCTTATTAGGTGGGAACGATGTTTTGAGAAATCTTTTGGAGCTACCTCACCCTCAGCCACTCCATATGTAATCTTTAGTAAAATTATTGATCCCTCTCTCCAGAACCCACGATTCTTCTCATTCACAGCCTTTTTAAATGCTTTTCCCACCTCAACGCTCGACCATTCCAATATGTTCTCCACACATAGGCCAAACAATCTTTGAAAAATGTAACTGAAAGCTTGTTACTCTACTCTTTAAAACTCTTGATTGCCTTTTAATTGTATGTAAGAAAAAAAGTCCTAAATCTTAAACATGGCCTTTGCCTACCTCTGGACTTACTGTGACTATCTCTTTAGGCTCAATATGCCTAATCATGAAGTCTTCCTTCCATTCTTCAAACCACCAACTCTTTTGCCCTTTAGTACTCACAAGGGTCTGTGACATCATTCCCCGCTTCCCTGCTCCGCTTTTAGGTTTTCCATCTCTACCCATAAGCTTCCACCTAGGTGATTCATTGATTTCATACCCAGCATTGAAATACTGCCTTCAGTATCAACTCCTAGAAGGATCTCTTTGGACTCAAGTCTAAATCGGCATAATCCTGTTATTTCTTGTTCTTACACCACTTATCAAAGTTTTTAATGATATCATATTTTGTGTAGTTGGTTTTTCTAATGCTTTTCTCCCCTGCCAGCTTGAAGGTTTCCTGATAATGTACCCCAATGTCTTGTTTGTTCTTTGTTCAGTACATAATAGGTACCTCCAAAATTATTTTTAAATGAATGAATAAAAGAAAGAAGTATAATAAATAGAAAACATTCATGAGAAAACTACTATTTTACTATTTATTAATGTATATTAAATCAACCATTTTAATCTGTGTAATTAGTAAACTTAAAGTTGTAATCATGTGTTTCAGCTAAGATTTGGATAGAAGGACACATTCATACAACACATGAAAAGAGAGACCTTTTGTGTGCTCATTTTTGTTTATGTCTTAAACTTTTGCTGCATGTGTAAGATTAATCATAATGGAAGGCAATCCAGCTAAATGTATTTAAAAACATCAAATTATTTTTATTGACTCAGTGTTTTCACCTAAGAATTTGTCATAAGGAATAGACCTAAATATGGAAAAGGTTATATATTTAAAGATATTTCTCACAGTGTTATTTATAGGACTAAGACATTGGAAACCACCTAAATGCCAAGTAAAATAATGGCTGAGCAAAATTTGTCACACCCACCAGATAGCGTATGAGTAACCATTAAGCTGAAGGTTAGGATAATATAATGACTTCCAAAATGTTTATAGAGTAAATGTAAATAACACAATTTTATAACTATGTTTATAAATCCTATTCATAGAGGTAAAAAAAAATGACTGGAAAGAAATATGTCATGCTGCCATTGCAATGACTGATTTCTTTATTTAGTATATTTTCTTTAATATATAGTTTATTTTTTTCCAAACATTGTAATTGTATTAAACTGTTCACATATAACGTAGTTTGCATATTAAGATTCTGTCTCAGTTTCAGTACATTTGAGTCTTGGTTCTTACAGCGTGTAATAATTAAACTGAAATGTCCTGCTTTCTTTCTTAGGATGACAGAACCTTTGCCGAAGATTCCCATCCTCGTGGGTTAGTTCACTCATCCTCTTGGCAGGATCACAGTCACTTCCTGTCTAGTCCACGATTTTCACACATGAACTGTAAGTAATAAAGTCCTGTACCAGTTCTTAAATTGGATTTAAGAAAATCCAACTCATGAGAAAATTAAAGTTTAAGGCTAGTACATGATCATAATATTTATGTTCTAAGTTTGAGAAAATTTTATCATGAATCATACAAATAATCCCAAATACCTTTATAATATGTAATTTCCTAAAAAAATATGGAATCCTTTTTTTAGATCTCACACTTCTCAGAAAATTCAAATAACCTAAGGTAAAATGTTAATTAAGCAAAAAAAACTTTTTTTTTTGGGTACTGGAGATTGAACTCAGGGGCACTCGACCCCTGAGCCACATCTCAGCCCTATTTTGTGTTTTATGTAGAGACAGGGTCTCACTGAGTTGCTTAGCACCTCGCCGTTGCTGAGGCTGGCTTTGAACTCGCAATTCTCCTGTCTCAGCCTCCCTAAGGTCTGGGATTACAGGCTTGCGCCACCGCGCCCAGCTAAGCAAAATTTTATTTGGAGATTGCTAGTAATTGTAAATTAAGAAAAAGAAGTTATTTTTATAATAAAACTTAAATCATCAAAAGGAAGATTTTTGCATATAACTGTTCAGAAATATGTGATCTTGTACAAAGAGTTAAACTATGAATGCCATTACCCACCAGAATTCACTCTATGAATACTGAGTGTGTGCCAATATACTGTTATCAGCAGCCTGAGCAAGGTATGAGTCCACTGTCCCAGAATGCTGTCTCTCACCTTCGATACCTCCTCCCCTTCTCTTTCTATGCCTGTTCTTCAGCTTTCAGCTTGTGTGAAATGTTCTTAAAAAAGGCATTGGAGCTTACGGTTTTGAAGGTGATTTCTGTCATAAGACCACCATGTGCTACAATTTTCCTTTAAAATATTTCTCAGAATAATAATGACATAGTCTCTTAATGTTTGAGTGACTTTTGTTTACTGTTTCTTTCCTCCATCAAAGTGTGAACTCAATGAAGATAGGAGACTGCCTGTTTTGTTCACCACTGTTTAGCACTTTACATTGTACTTGGCACACAGTAAAAGACCAATTAATATTCAGTAACATTAGATGAATAGAATATATGCATTTAAGTCCACTTTCATCTAAACTATTGGGCTTTCAATATTATTTAGTGGATTCTTATTTACATAATAATGTACTTGTTTAGTTTACCATGGGCCTGGAATGTTGTGCATTAAATTTGATAATTCTGTCATTTAAAATGGCTGGACAGTTATAAAATAATGTTCCAAAATAAGTCACAAGAAGTAGGTCAAATCCAAAGGTGGTAACTCTCATTTTTGCTGATTTATATTCATGGATTCATTAAATAAATATTTATCAGTTTCTGATAAATGCTTTGGTTTTCATTATGTCATGATTATTTTATTCCAAGAGCTAAGCATTTCTCTTTCCTGTCCTAATCATTTCACCAAGCGATTCTGTATCTTAAACCCATTGCTATTCTAATCTGGCAGCCGCTTTTCAATATGGATTGTATCTCCGGTTAGAAATGGTACCTCAGAATCTGATAGGCAGGAATTTTTATCTTTCATATTAAGCAGTGGAAAACTTCCCCCAGGTCTATTTAATATAATTAAACATGGAAGAGGAGAGTAAGAAGTAAGGACACTTGAACATCAGAGAATCTCATCCATTAAGACATTCGAGCTTGGAGATAAACAGCATCATGATGGGAACATGGAGGTCATTGTTCTCCTGCTGTTTCATTTTGCTATTGTGACTTTGATAAGACTCCTAAAAAAGCACCTAGACGGAAGTGGATAGAAGACATTAAGTAGAAATCATAAAGATTTGTGGAATTTTAATATTGTAATAGGCAAAGAAAGAAACTATATTCAACTGTCTAAACATTTTGTGGCCAGCTTTGGTTATTTTTCTAATTAAGATACATTACTCACAGGCATCCATAGGTCTCTATATAAATCTACTGGCTCAAAAGGGAATAAAACTAAATCAGAAAAGGAAAAGCTATCATTGAGAACTTAATTAGAATGAGAATATATTTATTATAGTTTATACTGTAAAATCTGACTGAAAAAAATTAACTTAAAAGGGTAAGACTCACTTAATGAATCATTTAATTATGTTATTGACCAATTCTGCCTCTGTTTAACTCTTCTTTTGTTGACAAGTTTGTTTTATGATTTTTCTTCTAAGCCTGTCACAATATTTTTAAAAATACTCTTCAAAAGTGAGTCACAGCCACCTTATTATTAATTATTATCTGATTAAATTATTTCTAGAAATCAAATTAATTCTTATTTGTTTTTCTGATGAACCTTGAATTTTTTGTTTTTCATAATGTAACTATAGGGAAAATTGGGATCACCTTGAATATTTCTGTTTTTGTAACACAAACAAATATAGCTTAGTTATAGAACTTGTCCTATAACTTCTCTTTAATCTCCCTGTAAATCTCCTAAATTAAAAAGAAAAGTCAAGGGCTGTGGTTGTAGCTCAGTAGTAGAGCACTTGCCTAGCATGCGTGAGTCACTGGGTTCAATCCTCAGTACCACGTAAAAATAAATAAATAAATAAATAATAAAGGTATTGTGTCTACAACTAAAAATAAAAAAAAGAAAGAAAGAAATGTCAAGACCAACAAAGAGAAAAATGGAATCTGTAGCAAAAGAATACAGAAGAGATCCTTTTAAGAGAGCAGAGAAATTATTAGGTCCATTGAAAGTAAAAGCAATGTATTATGAAAAAGGAACATGTAGGCAAGAGATCTCAGAATTTTAAAATGATTGCCATGAAGACCAAAAACCAAAAAAACCTGGAAATGTAGAAAACAAAAATCAAGAAAACCACAAAGAAAGTAAAAGAAAAATAAAAAGTAGGACAGGAGAAAATTTTTTTAGAAAATCATTTCAAGAGGGACAATACATGATCAATGCAGGTCTAGGATGAGAGAACAAAGAAAACAGAGAGGAAGGCGGAGTGGCCAAGGTGAGGGCTCACCCAACAAGTAGCTGCTGCACAAATGTCATCCTGAGGTTGATGCCTATGCTTTCCAGATCCCATGTCTTCCTCTTTCTTGTTTCACCCCTTTCTTTTGTGGGAACACATCAAAAAAGGGGAGGTAAATGTTTTCAGTCTTCATATTTCTGAAAATAGATACGTTCTCTTTATACTTGGTTAATACTAGCTGGCTGTGAAATTCTAGTTGAGAATCATTTTTTTTCTGAGGTCTTTGAACAGTTATCTTCCAAAATTCAGTGATGTCTTTGGAAAACCGTATGTATTTGACTCCCATTCTTTCTAAATGATCTTCTCCGGCCCTTCTGTAGCCTACCACTCCCTTCCCACCTCTGGCCCTGGAAACTTGTAGGAACTGTTCTCTTTAACCTTAATGAGTTTGCAATGCTATGCCTCAGTATGGTCTTGTTTTATTTGTTCTTCTAGCTACTTGTTGGCTAGGTCCTTTTACCTGGGCACTCATGTTCTTAAATTCTCCCATACTGAAGGAAAAAAGGAGAGATTCCACTGAGAAAATATTTAGGAGATAAACAAAGAACTAACAAATTATCTGATACAGTTGAGCACTTAGAAAAAAGAAAAACTACAAAAAGACACAAATCTGTGTGAGCTATTAGAAACAATTAAGATAGTCACAGAAAAAAGCAAATAAAAAAATAAAATCAAAACATGGGTCAGTTAATAAGCACAGGGAGAAAAATGAATAAGAAACATTGTCACAGTATACCTATTAGTTTTGTGTGGGTTGTATTTATTTACATATTCGTAAAAATGTAAACACTCCGTATTGACATAAGTAAAAGTTCAGATGTAGCTATATTGGGAGGATGGGGGTGAGAAGTGGGTGGGTGTGGATAATGTCTAAAAATGATAAATCAGAAAATAGCAATAAAGACTTTTTTATGAAAATGAAGCAAATGTAGAAAATAAATCTAGAAGAGTTGACTGTGATTAACTCTTAGGAGTAGGGCTGTGAGATTAGCAGGGGTTAGGAGAGACTTCTGTTTTCTATGTAACCCTTTGGTTAGATGTGTATATGTACACTTTGGCTAAAAACAAGTCTTATGAAGATAAATGATACTAAGAAAACCTGGGTTTTATGTCTGATTTTCTTGTTAAATTCAAAATGGAATAAGAAGTCTAGCTTTGGACCAGCCCTTTGGACCTATGCAGAGCTCTGGCAAGTAAGCACTAAAGGTCCTTAGGCAGATGTTCTTGGTGCACAGAACAGGCACCTCCTTCCTTAGGTTGGAATTGTCCTGGGCCAGGCCCTTTTGTCTGTGCTCTGGACTCTGAGGCATTCATTCTGCTGACTTAGGTGCCCTGTCAAACTGTGACCAAACTAAAGCATAGAATCACTGACCATGGAAAAAACAAAGGAAATGGGAAAATACTGCATAATTTGTGGTCTCTGAAATGATCCAGCATTAATGAAAGTTTGTTTTAAGAAGTAATTTATGTCAGCTTTGTGTAGTTCAGGTCAATTCATGAAAAGGTAGATTCCTTCTGCCAGGAAGAAGGAAAGAAATGTATAAATTGTAAGTTTATATTACCATTGGAAATAGGAACACAGAAATCCATTATTTAAAGCCATGATCACTACCAAATTTATCCTGGCTGGCTAGAAGTTATGGCCGTGAGTCAGGACACACTTTTAGAAGACTTGGATTCCATTACCTTTAGCCTGTAGACAGTGGGGGCTTAGTAAGAGAGGCTCATAATGTCAGCTTTTGAAACTGTCATTTTTATTTTTTATAAGTAGTGACTGACCACTAGTCTCCATGTATAGCTCCTTTTAGACAGGGAACACAACTCTAGGACAGGGCCTTTACTCTCAGGGCTGGAACCAGTCTAAACTTGAGCAAGATCTGTAGCAATCTGATGACCTCTACAAATCTCCAGTCTTTGGAGACTAAGATATTAAGTCTCTTTGGAAGTAGTGTCACCAAACCAAATTTTAAAAGTAAATATAAATTGCAAATTTTCTGTATGTTGTAAAGCTATTTTAAAAACTAACATTTATTAAAATAAATAAGTCAACCCAAAAAGAAAGAACTGTAATTTTTCATGGGGCAAAAATGTTACCTAAGAATTATTGAAGTTACAAGTGGATCATACATTTTATTTTAACTTGATATTTTTAGAAAAGCAAATCAGTGAAAGTTGCTTATAAAAAAAACCAATTTCACTCCCTTACCTCAGTTTACATTGCTACAAAAAAAAAAAAAAAAAAAAGCATTCTCAATTTGTGGTTTGAGGTTCCATTAGTGAGAGTTTAAGTTCCTCGGACAAAAAATAATTTATCCACAGCAAAAATGGTATACTATTTTCCTTTTATATTATAGTTCACGGTCCACCTGGCTAATTAAGAGTATAAACTAGTAATCCGCTCTCAGTCTCAGGTGGTAAATGCCAATGATGTATGGCAATAAAGATGGAGGTACTACCATGTATATCTAAAAAGAACAGATTTTTAAAAAGATGGAGGTACTGATAAGGTAAGAAAATCTATGTTTCAGATAGTTTTCACTGACGGATTAAGTGCCAGATATTTGAAAATAATTGAGTTCTGATTACTGTGATTTGACAGGGTACTCTCTAGGTTCCTTCTAGAAAGCAACTAGAAAATTTCCAATAGACTATTCTTAAAGATCCCTTAAGTATATTCACTTGATCAAGCAATATATATTGAGCCTTGTGCATAAGACTCTATGTTTGGTTCTGGAGGAGACACTGATGAACACTACAAGACAGACCAGGTCACCTCATCTCATGGAGAAACAGCGAACTAAAAAGCAAATAATTTAAATTGGTGGTTGGTGCTATAAAGGTAAAATGATGGAAGATCCCTGGAACAGAACCACTGCTTTTGATGGTTGGTCAGGGGATGCCTTTGAGGAGGCTGCAATCGAGCTGAAACCTGAATGTCTGGAAGAACAAGCTGCGTTGATATTGGGTGTGATATCAACTTAATCTAATATGAGGAGTGGAAAGTTCAAAGACCCAGAGAAGAAAGGAACATGGTCTGGTAGAGGGATGGAGCAACAGCAAGACTGAGGGGATGCAGCCCTAGTCAGATGTTTGGATTTTTTCAGTTCACTGAAAGGCAGTAAGAGGCAAGGGTGAAGAGGTTATGCAAGAGAATGACATGACCTAGTTTACTTTTGAAAACAAAAATTCTGATTGGGGTGTGGAGAAAAGATAATGGAGAAGCAGGATTAAAAGAGGGAGAGAGAAAATGGCCTATGCTGGGATGATAGTAATGGAGATGGTGAATTTGAGGGGTAGTACAATTATCAGAATTTACTCTTAAATTGGATAGATAGATTAAGCAGAATAAAGGAAGAGAGGAACCAGTGTTTGAGAACCTGGGTGTGTAGTTTGCTAAGGTAGAGGAGAGCAAGTGATGAACGGGTATCAAAAACAGAAATCAGGAGGGAAAAATTCACATCAAAGCATTCAGAACTCAGAAGAGCAGTAAGAAATAGGAGATAAACAGTCAACCTAGATTCCAGATCTCCTAAGACAGAGCAGATAACAAAGAGGATTCTAGAAAATAAGAAGCCCTTAAGATTTCTCTCTTGAATTCAGTGTTGTGTGTTTAAAATCATTGTATTCTAACAAAGCACACATCTCCCGCTCTCAGATACTCACAAATGAAAAATTGAAATTTTTAAATTTTGCAAATACATGTTTTTGAGAACATAATAACTAATTATGTTAAAGATCTATTAGTGAATATAAAGTTTAATTACAGAAAACTGGATTGAATACCATGATTAATTAAGTACCTTCTACAAAATCAACTTTTTAGCCCTCGTTTTATATTCACATTGGTTTATTTTTCTTTTTTCCTTTAACCTTGCCAGCATTTACCAAAAGAACCGTTGCTCCAGATTCAGCTTCAATGAAGGAAGATGCCACAAGTTTACCAATGAATGGAACAACTTCACAATCCAAGAAGGAGGAATATGAGAGCAAAAAAAGCAAAATGTAATTAGTAACTCTACTTGGAGTGTTTTACAAATAATAGCATATCTATCCTCTGTCATTTGGGCCAGGTTGTCTAACAGACAGACCTGTGGCTTTGGCTCTTTGGTATTGCCAGATATTGACTAAAATGATAATACAGATAGTCTTTGTGAATGATATAAATTTAATCAATCCAAATAATAGTAAGTAATTACCAATGTACAGATAACTTACTGGCAACTTACACCAGCAGAAAAAGTGATATTTTTCTCTTCACATTTTCCTTTTTAACATGTGGTCAGTCACAATTTCCTGACCAAAATTTGGATTTATAATTGATGCCTTTCAAAAATTACCGCTACAAAGGAGGAAAATGCATTTCTTTTGAGACAAAAGTTGCCAGCACTTTAGATTCAGGGAGCATTTATATACAACTGATTTTTTTCTTAATGCTTTCTCCCTAATAAATTATCATGTGTTATAACATGTCATGGAGATAAGCATAAATAATATTGGGCAGTCCACTTTATAAATGCTCAGGATTGTTATATCCATCACCTCAGCAGTCTGTGACTACATGTAGTATCTTAAATTTATTTCTAATCATCCATTTTTAATAGCAGTGAAGAATTTATAAATGATATCTGGAATTGTAGAACACTGTAAAGAATGCATAGCACAATTTATTTATTTGTCTTTTGTGGTCAAATATCCCACTGTGATCATCCCAGTCATATCCTGGACCATCTTTTGTTTCCTATGGTCAGAATCTCAACACCAAATTTCTGTGCCCATGAGGTTTATTCTGCAAGAGTTTTCATATAATTTGGTACTATCTTATCTGCTTTTCATGTCTCAGCTTTTCTCAACATTGAAGTGTTTACAAGAACTTATCCCCTTTACAAACTGATCTACCAGTGGAGAAAGATTTATATTTAAATGCTAAATAATGATAAATATCTAGGAACTGAATCCTAGTGAGTCATGGTGGACAGATTCTGTACAGAGGCAAGGGCAATAAAGCAACTCCTTTGTAAC
Organism: Geosciurus inauris; assembly: GCA_004024805.1. Classification (NCBI taxonomy): domain Eukaryota; kingdom Metazoa; phylum Chordata; class Mammalia; order Rodentia; family Sciuridae; genus Geosciurus; species Geosciurus inauris. The sequence goes on from PVHX01024013.1 coordinate 11,486, forward strand.
ATGTGTTACATTCTGTGTTTGTTAAAATAGACTTGCTTACTAGATTTCTCACATTTCATAAAGCTTCTATTTTGCAGAAGTTATCACACCCTTTCCATGAACATGAATGCAGTTCTTATTACAGAAGTGAAGACGTTGCATATCCAAAAATTAAATAACACAAACTTCATAGCCTTTGAGAGTACAGCATAAATTTATCATTTATTCATTCTAAAACCCTCTTATTGAGTTCTTAATATATGCTAGTCATACTAGAATACCAAAGCAGATGTGTGTGTTCAAAAGTGTGTTTGATATTATGAATTACATTTTAAAAAGGTGATGTGTTTAAGCCAACTGAAAAAAATGTCAGACAACATTAAACGATTTTGATTTTGCTTATCTAACCTCAGAACTTAACAGGGTTGTCAATGTACCTTTTGAGGTTTTAACTTGAGTAGTTCTTTGAAAATCAGGTCATAGTCCTGGTATTCCCTGTAACCTGTATCAGTCTAGGGTAATATTTAGGGTATTGAAAATTTATTATAATTTCTTAACTGATGATTTGTGACTCCATAGTATTCTATCTTCTTGGGCTTAAATGACTTATGAAGAAAATAAGGAATAAAATTACAAATTTTGTATGAATTCCAAGGATTAACCAGCTTTTCCCTTTATGTATTAGTAGAGGGATTTCATGCCATCCGTTTGGTTAAAAGCAACAAAAGGAACTGATCTGAACCATTAGTAGTGCATCTGTGGTCATTGAGGGAAAAAAACAGAAACAAAAACAGGCCCAGTTAGTAGGACCTGAAAAGGGAACTCAGATTATTCACTTGGAAAATCCTTGAAAACATATTAGCTGGTGATTTTATAACAGAATAGAGAAGAATCTTGTCTTTAAAACCCCTTTTTAAATCTGAAAAACAAATAAGGCCATTATATCATGTTATTGAATGCCCTACGCTACTGCTGGATGAATGAAGGTGTCTGACTTTAAATGTGAATCTCACAAGAACTTCAAAGGCAAAGTCAACTTTTTGTGAGCAAGGATTTTGTCAAAATTCCTTGGCCCTCTATTTATATGGAATTAAATCCAAGGACCTGTCTTCTCTGAGGATTTTTCCTATCTCTTGCAGTTACCATAAGCTTGAGTTGGAAATCAAAAGGAATGCTAAGGAAACACTAATAGCTCGATTTGTACATTTCAAAGCCAGCAACTATTTTTCCTTTACTTGCTCCTTTGGCAGCGCAGCCTCAATTACGTGTGATATCGGCCCCATTTGAGTTGTAGCTGGTCAGCCATATTGCTTGTAGTACTGGGACATTGGAAGGGATAAACCTTATTCTGCAATGATCCTGGTCCAAGACTTAATTTGAAGACTGACCTTTTTGGTTTAATAATTTTGATTCTTCTGGCCGTCTCTCTCCCTAAACACACTAAACTTCCATTGAAGTTGCTGAAGGCCACAGAGGGGAGGAAACACAGCTGGGAGAAATCTGGCTTGATGTTTTTCCCATTGGCTAAGGTCATATTATTTCCTTGACTAGTGTCTGACTTAAAGGCTGAAAACCAGTTGGTTATATAACACTTTATGCACCCAGTTTCCCAGAACCACCAACTTTTCTTCTTCTTGTTATAGTTTACATATTTCTACCAATAAGGAGATAAAATCTGTAGCTTGATAAAATAGTGCACACATAACATTTAGATTTAAAGGTTACATGTATAAAAAAAAGCATGTCTCTTTACCTAAGAGAATAATTAAGTCTATTTTTCTTTCATTTTTCTCATCACAACTATGGTAAATGCATTTTTATTTTGAATCTTGAGTTCAGTGGTATGCGGAATATATTTAGAGTCACAGTAATTGTTGTGGTTCCTTTATTTAATCTATATGAAATTTTTTAGATGAAAAATAACATAGTATTTTAAATGGGACCAAATTCTTATATATAGCAACATGGCATGTTTACTTAGCAAGCTGTTTTTTAGGAAGGGATAAATACCTCAAATTGTTTTGCTCAGGATTTGTGCTTATTATAAACACAACTTCACATCATGTGGTAGCCAAGAATGTGAATGATCATTGAGTAAGTTATTCCTTTTCAAAGATTCTTATGCCCACTCCCCCCAAACTGTTCCAGTATTTTCTCTCAATTTTAAACAAACAAAACAGAGAATTTGGGATTTTCATGGCCTTCAAATGAGGAAGCAGTTCTCACGAAAGCATCTGGTTTTCTTGGATCAAAACTTAACCATGAACCTTAAGCTGGAAAGCAAATCGGAGAGTTTGTATATAAAGGCATTTCATGCACCAAAGTATGAGACAAAAATAGTTACATCTTTCAACTTCTAAATCCTCAAATGTTTAGCAATAGAAACATATCAACTTATTCCTGTTTGAGAAACGAAATCTAAACCGTGAAAGCTTTCATTTAGTTTCATTTCTGTATAAATTATAACATATCTAATTTAAGGCTAGGAAAAATGCTTTCAATGAGAAGCAACTTTAGATTCCAAGTCCTAAATACATTTCAAAGAAGTTGCCCTTGATCTTGATTATTAGTAACAAAGTAAACCAATCTACTCTGTTCTGGTGAAACCAGCCCAACCCTCACGTTCTCATCCCATCTGCCCTATCTTCACTTCTGCTCTGTCTACACGTGTCCACATCCTACCTCAATTCAAGTCTGACACAAGTCACTCTTAGTACTCCACCAAAGCAGCCTCTACCATTGCCCTCTGAAGTCTAATAACTGTCCACTACACACTGAGAGGACAGGACAGACCATCTGAGGCTAATAGCATCTCCATTTCCTTTCAGAGAATACCGAATTTTATGTCCCATCTCTTGGGCTACTCTTATGTTTGAAACCCTAGGAATACATCTGTGGCAAGGTATCTTTCCTTCCTTAGCACAGCTCAGCTGAAAAGCCCATTGAAAAGTATGAATGCACATTTGCCCTTCTTTTTTCTGCAGAAATATACTGGATTTCTGAATGTGGCCACATGTTAGTTTTCTTCAGGAGGACAGTGAAAACAATGTGTAGTCTGATGACCTCCACATTCCATCATGTACAACCTATGTATCTGAAGTGGGAACGTGAAAAGCATGGATGCTACTCTAGTCAAAATGGAGCCATGTAACATTTATCACCTATTCACCTGAAAGGAACTTACTGTGTTTTAAAAGATTGAAGTTGCACAACTGCCATTTCCTAGAAAGGATGTTCCGTTTTTCTCAAACTGGCAGATGCTAGACTGTCAGGCTGTCATCTTTCCATATATCTCCTTGTCATGACACCTCTCATTTTTTATTTCAGTAAAGCATTTTGACTGGCATTATTAAAATAAAAACAAAAGTTATAATTTATCCTTAGATATTAGAGCTCCATGTCATCTTAGCTGTATATTTCACTGATCATACAATATGAAGCAGTTTTATTTTTTTAAACGGATTCTAAACTACCAACAGTTCAAATGCTACAATTTAAAAATAAGAAAATATTCTGAAGGAACATAGGCTAATATTATGTGTCCCTTAGTCACTAATTGATGGTCTCCTTTACATTCCGATTGAATATTTTGAAATTTTACTTGCTTAAAAAAAGTGGGGGCCAAGCGTAATTTTTGTAGTATCAGGTTTTCCATTAAATTACAGCTTCCTTTTGCTTTTTCTTACAAAATTTTCACTTGAGTCAGGTGTACTTGTGAGTCATTTAAAGCCACAAGGGGTCAAATGGCTTTTAAAGGCCCAAGCCACTTAGCCAACAATGTGAAAACTTATTAACTTCAAGACAGTGGGGCTCTCTTTGTCCTTGGAATACTGTATTTCTTCTGGAAACATTTCCTCCCTCCCAGTATCTCTCAGTTTCCTTCCCTAGTAGCCAATTTTCTACTCCAAGAACTGTTAACCAGGTGTGAAAGCTTCTCAGTGAAACAAGATTCATCATTGTATGATGATGATATACAGCTATCACAGCTTTTTTTTATTTTTATTTTTTTCGGTACCGGGGATTGAACCCAGAGATGCTTAACCACTGAGCCACATCCCAGCCCTTTTATTTATTTATTTAAACAGAGTCTTGCTAAGTTGCTTAGGACCTCACTAAGTTGCTGAGGCTGGCTTTTGAACTTGGGATCCTCCTGCCTCCGCCTCCTGAGCCACTAGGATTACAGGTGAGCATTAACGCCCCTGGCTCACAGCTATTTTTAATATGGTATCTATGTATACTTTATATACCAGAGAATATATTTATGTTACCTTCTTTACCTTATAGCCAAAGGAACAATTCCCAAATCGTGAACATTTGCACATAGGATTTAAAATCTACATTTTTTAAAATCATCCCCTCTACGAGCTTTTTTTTTCCCTCCCTTGAAGCCAGCTATTATCAGATCATCCTGCATAACCCTTATTCAGTATTATCCCTAGGGTAGTGGTAATGCTAGTTTAGATTTTGTTTGTCTATTGTTGCTGAGCACTTAGCTGGATAAGGCAATGAAAGATGGCAGGAGTTCTGTAAAATGATATGAACACAGGAAGCTGGGTTGCCTTCAACAATACACATTTTAAACTGTTTACTGGAAAGAAAAGAAAATTGTAGTAGCACTCCGTTCTTCATCTGAGGCAGGATCCTGGAAAGGTAGCACTGTGAAAAGCCCTGTTGAACTTGATGTGCACTATAAAGTCATATTTCTGATCAAAGTTACACTGATCTTTAATGTTCTTTCTAGAGTTCTTGCCATCAGTTTGGATCTGGATGCAGAGTGGCCTTCTTTCAAATAATTTTTCATCTGGGTGCCCTATGCTTGTCTGTCATTTGGATTTTCATTTTATTTATGCTATTAATCCCACTGTGAGTGAAGATACAAGGCTTGATTTATGACTTAGCATTTTAAAAACTTCCCATGATAATGAACCTCAAGCCATCAGTTACCAGAAGTAAAGTAGTCCTGGTAGCAAAGCTTTCTGACAAGGTGACTTTGGGAGAGTGGGTGTTAAAAGAAATTTGGAGAAATCTAGGGATTCTTGCCCCCCCCCCCCAACGCGGCTGTGTAAAATAGATGCATCAGTTCTAACGAGGCACTTCCTGCCCAGTCACTGGCAGAGCAGCCTCCTCCCAACAGCTGCAGGCTTGAGAGACCTCATGCTGCTGGCCAAGGTTCATTCTGTGCTTTGACTAAGACCACAGCCAATAAAGCCAGTGTGTACCGTGGAAAGAGTTTCCCATTTTTTCCATTGGAGAAGTCTTTTGTGAGGTTGGTTTGACTGTTCCAAATTAACAGTGGTGGTCATTGCTCATTTTAAAAATTTTAACTGCATGTAAACCTACTGCTTAGATTCCATTGAGGGCAAATCATAGTTTTGTGAGGAAGATGCATATCCTTTTGTGTGGTATTCCGTAAAGCACTGGTTCTCAAAATGTGGTGTTAAAACCAGCAAAAGTGGCAGCACCTGGGAACTTGTTAGAGCTGCATGTTCTCTGGCCATTCCCAGACCATCTCACTCCTTTATCTGAGGCAGTATCCTGGGGGCAGCACTGTGAGAAGTCCTGTTGAACTTGCTGTGCACTGTGAAGTCATATTTTTGGTGAAAGTGGATACTAGCTTTGGGGTTTGGAGCTAGCAATCTGTGGGTAACAAATCCTCCAGGTGATTCTGATGCATGCTAAAGTTCGAGAATCATGCTTTAACTTTTAACCTCCATTTGTTGACTTCTCTGAGTTTTATTGTATACCCCCAAACAAAGCAGAACAAAATGGCTTCTTTTCCAGGTGATGTACCCTTTAAAATTTTTACTTTCAAGATTGCATATTCCTCCAGGCATTCAAGATGTAGTTGGCAGTCCTGAGATTCACCTCAGTGAGGGACTTAAAGCAGCTTCCAAAGAGGCATGATTTACTACCAGAGGCCACTGCCCCACCTGCTCCTTCTGACAGATTTTTATTAATCAAGACTGTCCATTCATTAGGATTATCATTGGGGCAACCTATTGAATCAGGACCTGTGGTATATAGCTTTCTCTCTAATTTGATGGACAAAAGCAGTATCTGATTAAGAATGTGACTATCTATAGGGCTAAGTTGTAATCCTGTTTTCTCTCACTTGAGAGCAACCTGATTGGGAATATTTGTCCTGTATTATCATTGAACATGCCTTTCATTTTTCCCTCTCTATACCAGTGGCTCACAGTCTTCTACTGTGTTTCAGAGTAACACTTCCAGACTTCGACATTGTCATCTTAAGAAACATTTCAGTTTGATGACTTCTACACAGTTAAGTCTCATACAGCTATTCCTCACTGTCCCACAGTCAGGAATTTATTATATCTTCCCCTCTCTTTGTCCCTGCAAGATTGATAAGAAATAGCCATATATAATTTGTCCTAAGTTTTGTCTTACATGTTGTACCCCCTTTTAAATATTACTGATAACCTGAAATATTGAAGTTAAGTTGCTTTCCCCTCCCCTTACTACTTAGGAATGTACTAAATGAAATCTATACAGAACACCCCAATTCTAAAATAACAAAATCTTTGCAAGAACTTTTCTCAGTTTCTGGCAATTGGTTTAAATATTTCGCTGTGTCATACATAAGAGAAAAAAAAATTTTCTGGAAGAATGCTTATTTATTGAGTAACTACAATGTGATAGGTCCCATGCAGAATCTGTGCTAAGAACTCTCTACCCTTCTAGCCAATTGCAACAATAAAAATACTGAAATGTACAAGTCTTGCATAAACAACAAAACCAAATAAATCAAGCAAAGAGCATAACCCCTCAAACTACATTTCACTTCACAAAGACATTTGTCTCCGATTATTTTATGGTTAGGAATTTGTACCAAGTGGTTATGTAGATCATTCTTTTTAAAAGAGCCTATATGAACATACAAATGCATTTGATTACACTTGCAGCTATCTACTCTGGAAAATCTTTCCATTTCTGAACAGGGAGTTATGCCAACACTTGCATACATATATTTGTGAGTTTCCTTAGCACTAAAGGCCTTCCACCCAAGAAATCATTATTTCCATTAATCATTATTTCTATTCATTTTCATTTATCAAGTATAAAGCCTAATGTGTGCTAAATCTTGTTTAATTGTCTAAAACAGTCTTTGGTGTATATTGCCAATCTTAACCTTATAATTCTTAAAAATTTAAATATTTCTTCATTTGATGCGTTGATACAGTTGATTAGCTGAACATATATATTTGAATATGCATATACTTTGTAATTCCTTGTTACCAATTATAAGTCATATAGTAAATTTGAATAATTTGAAATTGATACTAGACTTGAATATGCTGAGCTTTCATTGCCCCTCAACATTTCACTGTTCATGGCTCTTCTCAGAAAAAGAAATGAAATTTAACTTTTTAAAAAATAAGCATCTAAAAGTTGTGTATTTTTAGGTAATAGCAAATAATACAGGAAGAAAGCCAAGACCTCACACTGTCCTTGATCCATTCTGAGGGTAAACACTAAAGGAGAAAGATAGTTCAGATATTGCCATACCACACAAAGATGATCCTTCTGGTTTCAGTGTTTTGCTTTTGGGTAATCTGCATTTTCCAAAAAAAAAATAAAAAGTTCTTGTGTATATGTATGTGTGTTTTGTTGGGTACTAGATGAAGATTAGGATTCAAATTCCTGGAACCATAATTGAAGAAGGGCTGAACTTCTCTTAGACAGATCTCATGTGAGAACAATCTAGTTCTGGAGTCACTGAGATCCAGATGTCCGACTGAACAGCTGCCATCTGTCTACTCTTACCTCAAGATCACTACTTTGAGTTGTGGGTCACGTGCTATGCTTTACTTATTCTGGTGCCCATGACTGATGTCAGATGTTCTCTACCCTTCATTTCGCCCCCTGAGACACTTTACGTTTCTCAGTAGGATATACAATCACAGACATGGTACCGCAGAGCAGCTGTAGGAGAACTTTCCCATGTAGTGTTTGTGCAAGTATGTTCAAGCTATGTGTTCATTACCCTTAAATTTTTAGTATTTATTGCTCTTTTCAGTGATTATAAGTGAATTGGAAACAGAGTAGGCATCAAAATAGACAACAAGGTAAAATCTTCTGGGGTCAGTAGCCCTAGTGTTGAAAGCCTGCATATGTGAGGAATCTTTTGTCCATACACATGTGCAGACAATACATTTGAGACCTATCAGATTTTCTAATGTGGTAACCAATGCTTATAAAAATGGTATCAGAGAAACCCATGTTCTTTCTGGTATTGATCTCCACACCATAACTTTACACAAATGTCTGATTGACTTAACAAAAGCAACATTGTCTTTTGCCAAAATAATTACTCACCTTTTGCTGATAGCATTATGGGAACTAATTCTCGTTTTCTAGAACTTGGGTGAGGAGCCATAGGGTAAAATTCACAGTCCGGGTAGGTTTTAGGAAGGTCAGATCGAAGTAAAGCATCATCATTTAATATTTGCAATGCATCTTAAAACTATTAGGCAGAGGTCTAATATATAGAAAATGTTCTATAAGAAGAAACTTGATTCTTATTACTTGTTACTTTGATATTATCAGATTAAAATTCTTCTTAACTCCTTGAGTCAGTATTGTATCCAGGATCAGAACCTTTGACAGCTACATAGAAAATTTCCAAATGTACCCAGAAAGCAGTTTATTTGGCATATTATATAGATGTTATAAATATGATTACTGTATTTCCAAATTACAAAATGTTCACTCAATAGTAAGTTATTTGAAGATAGGCATCATGTATTGCCTCGCACAGTGGCTGGAATATTGCAAGTGTTCAAAACACATTTTCAAACTGAACTAACCACACCTTTACTCTTAACCATCTTTCCCTAATACAGTGAGCAAAGGGTGTTTATTAACTGGTCCTGAGAGCCAAATCTGAAAAGTCTTTCAGCATACAACAGAACCAGTGGCCTGATTGTATCCATTTAAATTCAAATCACAGTTGTTCTTGGAACTTCTGCCTAAGGGTTTATTTAAGTCGTGCCATCAGTGCCATGAATGGAATGAAAACCACACCAATCATAATATCCCTAGATCACCAATATTATTAGCTAATTTACTAAGCATGAAATGTACTGATTTCCCCATAATGGCTATCAGTAAAGCATTTATGTTTTCATCACATGCAGTTTCCTTTGTGTTTATGCAAGTGTACAGTAGAAGGTGTAAGTATACATTGGCCGTCATATTTGTGGACTTTTGTACAGATACCTGGCATTACCACATCTTCACTAGAACTGTCCCCTGGATGGTTAATGTAGAAGAAAGTCCTTGAGATTGTACTTTTGGTCCCTTAAATTCCAAGTTGGTTTTACCGTATGAATTTTTAGGGAGAATGAAGAGATTCATTATGATGAACTAACAGTAATTGCTCCATGATTGCTGACTATTTGATGTCATCTTCAGGAAGTTGTGTTTCATCCGTTATATGATACGGCAAGTTAAGTCTTTGCTGTACCTTGTAGACCAGCCAGCATCCAGCTAATCTATATGTGATTGTGGTTTGGTTGCCTATTTATTCCACCAATGTTCCTTTCTTCCAAAGCATTTGGCTTGAGAAACATAGCTCATATGCCAGTTTCTTGTCATTTAGCAATTTATTTGTTTACTTGAGCTAAGCATCCACTATAAAAATTACTTAGAATTATGTACTTTCTTCTTTGTCTTTACCTTTACTGTTTCCTGTGTTTCCACATTTTACTGCAATCCACAACCCTTTCTTCTAAGTGATGTCTGGCGCATGTTGCAGTCCAGGCCGTAAAGTTTGAGCTTCCCAGGGTTTGGCTTTTTTCAGCTGTTTTGGTGTGTTCGTCATGAGCCAGTGTTGAGGAGTGGGCAACATGCTTTTCACCTGTCCTTGTAACTGACATTAACAAGACAATGTAGGCCCTGGTGGTATGGTTATATATGAGACTTTTTTTTTTTATTATGGGTACCATTACTCAACTTGATATTTGTCAGCCTGATAAAAGATGACACTGTTGATTTTAAGAAACTCTGTCTTTGGACTTCATTATTAGTGATGATTTTATAATTAAGAAAGCACGGTTCTGGTAAGATAATCATGGGAATAATAGCCATTTACTTCTTCCACCTCCATAGAAAGACATCACTTGTAGCTGACAAGCCCGTGACTTTTGTCCTGATGTCATTTAGTATACTTAGGGAAAGGGAGTACAGATCCATCAGTGACCCCAGAAGTCCAACATTGTAATGAGTAAAATGTGCAAGGAAAGTCACATTCCTGCTTTATAATTGTTTGGTGCTTGTTACCATTTTGTGAATAAAAGCAATCTAACAAAAAAAAGTTTAAGATCTTTTTATCAACTTAAAAAAAACAGGAGCCCCGCCGAGCCATGCAGAGGTGAGGCAGGCCCAGGACAACCCCATCGATCCATGTGGAGCCCAGGCCCAGGACCACACCACCAATCCATGAGGAGCCCAGGCCCAGGCCCAGACACAGGACTACCCACCACGCTGAAGACCACGCCTACACATCACAGTGCTGCATCTCCAAACAGGTTGCCCAAACCCATTGTTGGGCTTACCCTTTCAGCCCTATCTCTAAAAGTGATTGTCACCATCTTGGAACACTTCCAATACCATCTCAGGTTACCTCCACTGCTGCCACCCTCATCTTCAGTTGTGGCAACTTCTATCTTGGGACACCATCTGGTGGCTGGAGGCCCAACACCAAGGTACTTACGGGTTTGATGCTACCCAGCCACCAACCACATTCATGGCCACTTCCATCTAGGGACAACAGCCAGGACACAGAAGATCACCACCAAGGCTGCCCCAGAAAGCCTCAACCCATGCCACGTGGCCCAATGCCCCAGACAGGCCCCCTAGCAGAGAGGAGCCCTGCGCTGCAGTTCCCTATTTACCAACGTGTGGCTCCACCCAAACTACCTCCATTTTGTGACACTACAGCCACTGTCATAGCCCTCTCTACATGGTAATCACCACCATGGGACATCGGACAGGGCAAGGAGGCAGCTGCCTATTGCAACACCACACGCCACACTGGCATCCCCAGCTAGGCTACCCAACATCATCATATGGCACATCCTTCCAATACCATCTCTGAAAGCAGTTGCCTCCATCTTGGGATACCTCTGCCCCCATCTTGGCTTACCTCTGCTGCTGCCTCTGCTATCTTTTGCTGAGGTGGCTTCCACCTTGGGACACTGACTGGGGCCTGGAAACCCAACATCCGGGTACCTACAGGCTTGACGCTACTGCCACCACCAACTAAGGGTATGGTCAATTCCATCCAGGGACAACTGCCAGGACCTGGAAAACAATCAGCAAGGTCCCTGTGGGTACCATTGTACCAGAAGTATCTCTACTCAGTGTACTAATAACACCATCCTGTTGCAGAGGCAACAGGGAGCCTTGCATGGGGTAACTTCTCTCTCTTTTTTCTCCTAACAACAGCCACCTTCTTTTGATTACCCTTTCACTAGTCCTATAATCTAATACCTCTATATCCCCATATTCTATCTTATAAACATCACAGCCTATCCCCACTCTGTCCAACATTAGAAATGGTAAACCCTTATGTAAACCTATTGGCTATATAGTAGAAAATAACAGAACTTATCATTTCTGTTTATAGAGACAAAACTGTAAATGTCAAAATAGAAGCTAATTAAATTATGGCTACATATTGTTTGCATTGGGTACTGTAAACATTGATATCCCCCTTAAAGGTGAGGTATTGGTAACCTGCAGGGAAACTACAAGATTATAAGGTAGAAGCTACAATACCTCAGATTTGCACTGTAAGAGGGGAAGATACATAGACAATGTGAAAAAACAAGGGAGGAAAGAGCCCCAAACAAACCAAGACACTACAACAATAGAATCCATTGACAGCACAGTGGATGAAATGTCAGAGAAAGAGTTCAGAATGTACATAATTAAAATGATCTGCAAATTAAAGAATGACCTAAGTGAGAAAACACAGGCAAAAATTGATCACTCTACAAAGAGATAAGAGAGCAAATACAGCCAACCATTGATCACATCAACAAAGAGATAAGAGAGCATATACAAATAGCAAAAGACTACTTCAAGAAAGAGAGATTCTAAAAACAAACAGAAATGAAGAAAATGAAGGAAAAAATAAACTAAATTAAAAAACTCAATAGAAAGCATCACTAACAGACTATATCACTTAGAAGACAGAACCTCAGACAACGAAGACAGAATATACAATCTTGAAAATAAAATTGACCACACAGTGAAGATGGTAAGAAACCATGAACAGAACATCTAAGAATGATAACATCAAAAGACCAAACCTAAGATTGGTTGGGATAGAAGTAGGCACAGAGTTTCAAACCAAAGGAATGCACATCCTCTTCAGTGAAATAATATCAGATAATTTCCCAAACATGAAGGGTGAATTAGAAAACCAAATACAAGAGTCTTACAGGACGTAAATGTACAAAATTACAATAAATCTACACCAAGACATATTACAATGAAAATGCCTAGCATACAGAATAAGGATAGAATTTTAAAGGCTGCAAGAGAGAGCAATCAGATTACATGTAGGGGGAAACCAATTTGCATCTCAGTAGGTTTTTCAACCCAGACCCTAGAAGCCAGGAGATTGTGAAACAACATATACAAAGCTCTGAAAGAAAATGGATACCAACCAAGAATCTTAAATCCAGCAAAATTAAGCTCCAGATTTGATAACAAAATAAAAACTTTCCATGATAAAGGAAAGGCCAATCAAAGGAGAAATCAAGTCAAGTTAAAAACCAAAAATAAACCAAAATGACCAGGAATACACACCATGTCTTAATAATAACCCTGAATGTCAATGGCCTAAACTCACCAATTAAAAGACACAGACTGACGGATTGGATTTAAAAAAAAAAAGGGGGGGCGGTTCCAAGATGGCGGCCTAGACAGTCCACTCTGCGCTAGGCTCTCAGGGACCAAAGCTGGAAGTGGTGGAGGTGCCGTTTTCCAGCCAGCTTCCTGGCATCATTCTGCAGCTCAACATCCCACGCAGGAATTTCGCTGGTGTATGTGTGAGTACAGGATCACCGGGAGGCAGCGGTAGCCAGGAGGCGTGGCTTCAGCGCCGGCCGCAGAGGCGCGGTTGCAGCCCGGGCCTCGGCCCAGGGCTCCGGCTATCCGAGACTGAGACTGGAAGTAGCGGGGTGCCATCTTCCAACCAGTTTTTTGGCAGCTCTCTGCGCCTTGCCGCCCCACGCAGGAG
>PVHX01024014.1:0-24736 GCA_004024805.1 Geosciurus inauris
TGGTACTGGAGATTGAACTCAGGGGCACTCGACCACTGAGCCACATCCCCAGCCCTATTTTGTGTTTTATGCAGAGACAGGGTCTCACTGAGTCGCTTAGCGCCTCGCCATTGCTGAGGCTGGCTTTGAACTCGCGATTCTCCTGTCTCAGCCTCCCTAAGTGCTGGGATTACAGGCTTGCGCCACCGCGCCCGGCTGATCCCTTTCTCAATTTGATCCAGTAGTTGTGACTGGAAGGAGGCCTGAGGCAGGATTGCCACAGGTCCCGTCAGGGACTGGCCAGAAAAGCCAAGCAATGGATACCAGCTGAGGCAGGTGAGCAGGAGCGTCCCTCCTTGCCTCGCTTCCAGGGACATCCTGAAAGAAGTTTTAGGTGACTATGAAGATAATAAATGAGTCGCTAAGTAATTATAGTTATTTAGGAGTTTTTAAAAATTAATTATTTTATGTAATCCCAGCACTTTGGGAGGCTGAGACAGGAGAATCGCGAGTTCAAAGCCAGCCTCAGCAATGGCGAGGCGCTAAGCAACTCAGTGAGACCCTGTCTCTACATAAAACACAAAACAGGGCTGGGGATGTGGCTCAGTGGTCGAGTGCCCCTGAGTTCAGTCTCCAGTACCAAAAAAAAAAAAAAAAAAATTAATTATTTTACAAAACTTGATTTTCAAAACAGGTCACGATGTTAAGTGTCTGGCTCACTTGGCACAAGCTCCAAATGTTTGCTCACAACCAAGCTTTAGTAGGTTGTTTGGAAAGTGAATAAAAATCCACATAAAACAAATATTCAAATAGTTTCCATAGGAACACAGGTAAGTGTGACCCCCCATCTCCTCATCTTCCATATTGGCGCATCTGTGCCAGCCTTACTCTTAGACATTTACAAGAGTAAAATGGCCAGGCATGGTGGCGCATACCTGTAATCCCAGCACTTAGGGAGGCTGAGACAGGAGAATCGCAAGTTCAAAGCCAGCCTCAGCAAAGGCAAGGCAGTAAGCAACTCAGTGAGACCCTGTCTCTACATAAAACACAAAATAGGGCTGGGGATGTGGCTCAGTGGTTGAGTGCCTCTGAGTTCAATCCCTGGTACCAAAAAAAAAAAAAAGAAAGAAAAGAAAAGAAAAGAAAGGAAGAAAAGGAAGAATAAGACGTTTGTAAGAGTAAGAGTATAAAATTAGCCATTATTAAGTCAAATGCACCCCATCCCTTAATTCAAGCTAAACTCTCAGTTCACAGCTCCGAGAATGCTATGTACACATCATTACCAGTGGGAACATATGCTGCCATGTGATATTTTATTCTGCTTTCCCAAGCACAAGACCCCAGCAGAGAGTCAACCAGCTGGGCCTTCACTTAGGCAGGGAGCTGTGGTTCTGAATATACTGCATGAGTTTCTATGTTGGTCTTGATGTCACATAAGAGAGTGGGCCTCTGGAATCCCGTGGAATCCCACTCTTGAATCCACTCAACAATCCAAGCCATCACATATTGGTCCCCACGTACTGGGTGAATAATATTTTGGATCTTTTCTGTAGCAGGGGCTTTGTGTGTGCATGATCATAAAGAATGCAATTAAATGATGTGTATACTTCATCACTCAATATGTGTGGGGGTCCAGCCTCCCCAGGGTGTCAGGTCCTGAGGTGGGATGAGTGGTGTCGGCGAAGGCAGCAGCAATGAGACACAGAGACCAGGTTTGGTGCAAGCTGTGTCTGTCTAAGTTCAGACCAGTGCTTTATTTATAGTGATTTATGGCCATTGATTAAAAGAAAAGAAAAGAAAGGGGGTTATAATTCATCATGAGTTATTCATAAACACAGAGTGGTCATCTATAATTGTCCCGGATATCTACATCAGCTTCAAAGAATTTTTAAAGCTTAACTAGAAACTGGAACCATGAGGATCCACATGTCCTATTTCTTAAGATTAATATCAAACTAGAGGTTACTTAACTTCCTATTGTGTCCCCAATAAACAGGGTGAGGCTAACAAAGATATATTCAACTATGAGGATAGCATAAGGTGATAGATTAATAGACCATTGTGGTAAATATATCTAAGGGCATGGGGTGATATTCTAGCATAGCTGTTGGTGCACATGTGGTTAATGGTTTCTGCTAGTGTCTTATTATTTTAAGCTAGAATTGCCCAAAGCTATGGGTTGTTAACTACTACATATGTCATTAAAATACCATTGCCTACAAGTTCAAAGCCAGTCTCAGCAATGGCAAGGCGCTAAGCAACTCAGTGAGAACCTGTTTCTACATAAAACACAAAATAGGACTGGGGATATGGCTCTGTGGTTGAGTGCCCCTGAGTCCAATCTCCAGGACCCCCCCCCCCCAAAATAAAACATTCCCTGAACTTGCCCCGAGCCCTATTTTTGTTTTGTTTTTTTTGGTACTGGGGATTGAACTCAGGGGCACTCGACCACTGAGCCACATCCCCAGCCCTATTTTGTGTTTTATGTAGAGACAGGGTCTCACTGAGTTGCTTAGCACCTCGCCATTGCTGAGGCTGGCTTTGAACTCGCGATTCTCCTGTCTCAGCCTCTCTAAGTGCTGGGATTACAGGCTTGAGCCACCGCGCCCAGCTCCGAGCCCTATTTTGTTGCAACCAATTAACATGTTTTCCATTAATCCAAACCATTCTTTCTCCAATAATGTAGGCTCCTGTATATGGTAGGGGAGGGTCCAGTCCTAAGTTAGATTTTGTTTATACTTGGGCACCTGCCATCTTCTGCCTCTACCCATGTCAAATATCACATAAGGCCTGGATTCTACTGTAGGGGACACCCATTTTGGTCAGGGCCTGTGAGAAGGCCTGACCAACATTTGAGCTTTAGGCATGGTACTAGTTGGAGCCACAATTTCCCATAGCTCACATTGAAGTTGGCAAAGCAGCTTCCTGCAGCCAGGCCTGAGAGTACTTCCAAATGTAATCAGGGAAATTGTGGGCCCAGATGTTCTGGATATCATATCTAAGGTGAAACTATCATCAGGAGAATTTTCAGAATTACTTCTAAGAAACATCATATCAGTAGTACTATCCTGATGGGGATTTTCTTGTTTATTCTCCTGGGTGGTCAAATACCTCTCCTTAATTACATGAGACTTTTAGGGGACCAGGGTTGACTGATCCTGTCTTTCCAGGAATTGGAATAGTGACACAAGCAAGCACAATTAATTCTGTCAAACTAAGAAGGGGCATCCCAACAAGAAATATATTGAGGAGTGCATCTCTTCACCCTTTGCAGGCACTGGAACTTTGTCAGGCAATGTCTTGAGGATTTGGGGCCATGGCAAATACGTAAACATCATCTTCATTATCAGAATCTTTGATATGATTTTGGGGGGAGCAATGATACTAACTCCAAGTGTGACAGCTGCTGCCCTGCTCAGCTATAATTTTCACTCCAGAGTCTGATGAAGTCCAGTACTGGGTGGATCACACTGATGCTCTCTTTAAATTTAAGCTTCACATCCTCAGGTCCAGGAAAGCCATGGTCCACATCAAGCAGACACATGCTGAAACCAGCCACAATTCCCATGAAAAAGACACAGTGGGCATCCGAGACTGGCTGCACGAAGGTCTGGGGTTTAGTATAGACACACCCCATGGGAAAGATGACATCAATATTTAGGTCTTTTGCCTGTCCCAAGGGAAGTCTGCAGATTTTGAGTGTGGCACAAAGTTGTAACCCTGCCTTAGAATCATGAGTGGCGATCGCAAAACCAACTTTGCCTTTGGATATGCTGGTAACTTGCATCAACTTGACTTTGCTATCAAAGTCATCATCTGGATTCCATTATTGGCAGCATACTTAATTTGAGACAGTTGTTTACGAGGATTTGCATAAGGTCATCCTCTCAGGAGGCACCCTGAGACTGTGCCAATGCATCTCAGTAGCTAGCATGGTCAAATCCTGTTCCAATGGCAGTTAAGTTCTTCAAGATGCTCACTGCATTTGATTGCATAAAAGGAAGTGAAGTGAGGAAGAGTTTTTAACTACCTTACATGTTTCTTTAGAGTGTTTCTAAGGTTCTCCAGGCCCAGTAGTGCACACCTGAGATCCCAGTGACCCAAGAGGCTAAGGCAGAATCACAAATTCAAGGCCAGCCTCAGCAACTTAGCAAGACCCTGTCTCAAATAAAAAATAAAAAGGACAGAGGATGTAGCTCAGTGGTATAGTGTCCCTGAATTCAACTGCAGAACTAAAAAAGAAAAGAATGTTTCTATGGTCTGTGACATGAAAGCATTCTTATAACCATCAGAAGAAACTTCATTAATTTTTTGGTCTAGAATATCCTTGGCAGTAAAGCCTTCATCAGTCAGAATTCATTACTGAAGTTGTTCATGGTTTCTTGATGTGCCTATGAAAAAATAAGAGAATTTAAAGAAATTATTTCCAGTTTCTCAAAAGGCAATTTTCCAGGAATTCTAAACCCTGTGTCCCTACCTCCTCTCCCTGCTCCATGGTACAGCAGCCTGAGGTGGCGCCCAGCTGCTGGTTCAGGATGGTTGGTGGGGTGGTTGAAGAGACTGGCCTGTGAGGTTTTCATGTTATAATTATAAAGGAGTTGCCAGGTGTGGTGGCACACACCTTTAACCCCAGCTACTGGGGAGGCTGAGGCAGGAGGATCACAAGTTCAAGAGTATTCTGACTCAAAAATAAAAAATAAGCTGGGGATGTACTCAGTGGTAAAGCATCTTTGGGTTCAATCCCCAGTATCACACACACAAAGGCATTATTATTAATGAATTAACAATTTGTTAGCAGAGCTTTACGTTTTTAATGAAACGTTCTCTAGCTCTCGTTCCAGTGATTTCCTTGTTCAAATGTCTAAAAATAAACTTGGAATTAACTTCCAAATGTAATTATGCTTTAAAATCATGTTCATCAAATCCTGGAGTTACTTGAAAGAAGATATGTTGTTAAAATAAATAAAACATGTACATTCAGCAGTTACTCTGTGCTTGGCTCAAGGGCTGTGCTGAGACCCCACAGTGGCCCCACAGGTATTGGGGCGGCCAGAGAACAAATACACAAAGAACCCCAGAGTGTGGAAATGCCCAAGGGCATTGGGAAAGACGGTTGTCTCATCCACCACCTTTAGAGGAGGTGGTTAGCAAGCTGTATCAGTCAAGTTATGCAAAAAAACAGACCGATAAGATGTCTGTCTATGTTTATTTTAAGGAATTGGCTCACATGACTGGGGGCCAGTGAGTCTGGGATCTGTAGGGCAGGCTGGAGACCTCAGGAGGGTTTGACGCTGCAGCTGGAGACCAGAGACCGTCTGCTGGCAGAATTGTCTCTTTCAGGGGCGGAGGTGGGGAGGGGCGGCGGACAACGACGACAACTACACGAGACAGACGGATGAACGGATGGACAGACGGACAGGACAGGACACAACTTTTTTCCTAAGCCCATCAACTGATTGAATGAGGCCTGGAGGAGACAGAAAACAATCTGCCTCCTCCATCTATCTTAAGCATGGGGACCTTGCAAATTAGACCACAGGAGGCAGATAAGCAAAAAAAAAAAAAAAAAAAAAAGGAAGTTTATTAACATGTGCATCTTGCTTATGTGTGGGAATACTCGGAGAGGAGTAACTTGAAGGGGTGTTTAGGCCTTGGTGTTATATAGCTTCTTAACCAAGAACAATAAATTTGCAGAGAAGGGTCTAGACTTCAAGGTGTTCCAAACTGGGAAGGTAAACATCTGGGAACCAAGTGGGAGGTAAGGCTTTGTTTATGCAGATTTTTCTTGGTGCCATCTTGTCTCCAGTGAGGAGGTCTTGATGTGGGAAGGTGGGTGACCCCTTCACAAGAGGGAATTTATGGGGCTGGGATTGTGGCTCAGTGGTAGAGCACTTGCCTCGCATGTGGGAGGCACTGGGTTCGATCCTCAGCACCGCATATAAATAAATGAATAAATAAAGGTCAATCAACAACAAAAAATTTAAAAAAAAAAAAAAAGAGGGAATTTATGTTCTGTTTTCAGGTCCACAGGGGCTGGTGGAGGGCTCCTCCTGGGTCTACTTTTTCCGCCTTTTTGCCTTCGGCACAAAATAATCCATTTGTAAGGTTAATGTTTTTTGGAGTGGCATATTCTGAATCCTCCCAGGCCCACCTGCATTATGGAGGGTCATCTTGTCCTCAATTTCTACTGATTTAAATGATGATGATGATGATGATGATCGTTATCATTATTATTTTGGCACAGGGATTGAACCTAGAGGTGCTTAACCAGTGAGCCACATCCCCAGCCCTTTTTAATTTAGAGACAGGGTCTTGCTGAGTTGTTCAGAGCCTCGCTAAGTGGCTGAGCTTGGCTTTGAATGTTGCCTCAGTCTTCCAAGTTGCTGGGATCACAGGCATGCACCACCATACCTGGCATTTAAATGTTAAGTTCATCTAAAAAATACCTGTACAGAATCATGTAATGCTCAACTAGACATCTAGGTCTTGTGACCCAGAGAAACTGATACAGAGTTAACCACCAGGTAAACATAGTGATACTCCAGTAAGGAGGAGGGTTGATCCCAGCCTGGAGGAGAAAAGGTGGTAATGCATTAAAAGATTAAAAAAAATTTTTTGAGACCAGGCTATCCTTGAACTTGTATCCTCCTGCCTCAGCATCCCAAGTAGTTGAAGTTACAGGCGTGCACCACTGAGCCTGGCTTATTTCTGGAATTTTCCATTAATATTTTCAGATTGAGTTTGACCAAAGAAACATCAGAAAGCAAAATCATGGATAAGAGAGACTACTGTGCGTGGTGCGTGTGTGTGTGTGTGTGTGTGTGTGTGTGTTGCTGCGGACTGAACTCAGGGGTGCTCTACCTGGGTTACATCCCCATCCCTTTTTATTATTTATTTTGAGACAGGTCTGGCTAAGTTACTGAAGGCCTTGCTAATTTGCTGAGGCTGGCCTAAAACTTGCAATCCTCCTGCCTCGACCTCCTGAGCTGCTGGGATCACAGGCATGTGCCACCACCCCCAGTTAACACTGGGTTTGAAAATGGCACTGTATTATTTTAGGCCCCTATCATTTCGGGGACTATAATAAGGACAAGGTGTCTTTTTTTTTTTTTTTTTTGGTACCAGGGAATGAAACCAGGGGCACTTAACTACAGAGCCACATCCCCAGTCCTTTTAAAAACTATTTTATTTAGAGACAGGATCTTTTTTTTTCTTCTTTTAAAAGCATTATTTACTTATTGGTCAAACTGCATAGAATTCTTTTTATTTTTCTTAGTTGTTGATGGACCTTTATTTTATTAATTTACTTATAGTAGTGCTGAGAATTGAACCCAGTGCCTCACACATGCTAGGCAAGTGCTCTACCACTGAGCCACAACCCAGCTCTAGAGACAGGGTCTTGCTGAGTTGCTTAGGGTCTTGCTAAATTGCTGAGGCTGGCTTTGAACTCATGATCCTCCTGCCTCAGCCTCCCTAGCCACTGAGATTATAGGCGTGTACCACCCACACTTGGTGACAAAGTGTCTTTAGAACACAATGAAACAAGTTCTTTTTAGTGTCGGGGAAGTCAGTTTGTCTTTCATAATGACAATTACTGCAAAAATTTCTAGAACTTTTACCCTGTTTTTTTTTTTTTTCTATAATACAGCCACTACCAATTCATAAGCAGCCACCACGTAGCACTTCAAAGCACAGAAGGCCCAGGATTGACAGGTCAATGCTTGAGTACTCAAATTTAAAAGTAAGTCCTCGGGGCTGGGGTTGTGGCGCAGTGGTAGCGTGCTCGCCTAGCACGCGGGAGGCACTGGGTTCAATCCTCAGCACCACATAAAAATAAAATAAAGCTATTGTGTTCACCTACAACTAAAAAATAAATATTAAAAAAAAATAAAAGTAAGTCCTCAAAGGACTGCAAAGTGGCTGTGCAGGAGTGTTAGAGGGAAGAAGCCCCATGAAGGAGTGCTGCCGAGTGGCTGGCCGTCTGTGTCGCACTTGAGGTTTGCAGCCCTTTCCTGGGAAAAGCTCTCAGACGCGCTTCCTTTCTTTATCTGGAATCCAGTGGGTTTTCTAAGAGGTTTCTATTTCTAGCTCCCATTACAAAGTGCATCTTGAGCAGGCTTGATTAGCAAGGAAGCACTTGAGAAAACAAAAGCAACCATTCTGCCAGTGGACCAAGGGCATTGGGGGGAGTGGAGGAAGACGCTGGGGCACGATCCCAGGCCCCACAGCACAGTCTTTAACGGTAAAAGCCTGGCAGGGGCTAGGGCTGCTCTGGGAGGCAGGGTGAGGTGGCTGCTGCAGCTGGCTGGTCTGTGCCAAAGACCATTTTCTTGCAAATATCTGGCTTTAACCTTCTCTATCTTCAGGATGGACCATTCAACTCTAGCAAAGAACTCCTGCCCCCAAAACCAAATAAAAATCAAACCAGTACCCCTAACCTGGTGCTTCCCAGGCAGTTTTGATGGCTTTTCCATTTTTTTCTTCTTTGTCTGCAGAAGCCAGCTTCGATGCCAGGAAAATTAGGAAGATTACACAATGTTACACCTTCCTGGAGGGTTAGGTCCAGTCTTCCAGTCCTCCAAAGTGGCATGCCTAAGCAAAAGATAACTGAGTCTAAAATCAGGCCCTGTTTCACTTGGGGCCTCCAAGCTTTCCACAAAAGGTTGAAATCATTCCTCAGGACTGTCCTTAATATTTAAGACTCTTTTTTCCTCTATGAGCAGGCAGAAGTTAACTGTGTAGGTGGAAAACTGGAGTACATGTCAGAGTTTTATTTTCTTCAGGAAATAATTGATCTTAAAAAAAAGGAAATCAAAGAATTGAGTGAGCCCATATCCTTTTGCCTGAAGGTCATATCATTATAGGCTTAATGGAAATAAAAATGTCTTTTTTCCTGCTGATTAACTTTCTATAGAAATTTGTTTTTGTGGATGAAGTGATGGCAGGTGAGCCAGGCCAGCAGGCCCCAAGACTGTAGGACAGGGCATCAGCCCCTCCGGGTCCACCCAGTGGGTGTGCCCAGAATGAACTCATATTCCTGGTCCACTCTGCATCCTGCTTTAGAGAGTTAGCAGCCTGGTGTTGGAAGATGCAGAAAAGAACTAAAGAAGGTAACAGAGAGAAAGAGGGGGCGGGGAAGGTGGCTCAACAGTATCATAGGTTTATTTGGGACAAACCTGTGGAGGGGACCCCAGTGGAGACTGAGACCACTGAAAGAGTTAGGAAATGAAGGGACTTTTTTTTCCAAATTTTAAAATTTTATTATTATTATTATTATTAGAGGATAACATTTCATTTCTCTGGTTGTAAGTGATATAGAATCACAACATACATGCAGTCATACATAAAGTTAGGGCTACGATGACCATCATATTCCACCACTTTCACTGTCCCCATGCCCCCTCCCCCCTTCCACCCCTGTGAAAAGAGTTCCTCCATTGTTCCCATGTCCTTCCCCACATTGTGGATCAGTATCTACTTATCAACGAGTACATTCAACATTTGGTTTTCTGAGATTGGCTTACTTCACTTAGCATGATATTCTCCAACTCCA
Organism: Geosciurus inauris; assembly: GCA_004024805.1. Classification (NCBI taxonomy): domain Eukaryota; kingdom Metazoa; phylum Chordata; class Mammalia; order Rodentia; family Sciuridae; genus Geosciurus; species Geosciurus inauris. The sequence continues at coordinate 9,533 of PVHX01024014.1, forward strand.
TCCATTTACCTGATAATGCCATAATTTTATTCTCTTTTATTGCTGAGTAATATTCCATCGTGTATACACACCACAGCTTCTTTATCCATTCATCTACTGAAGGGCATCTAGGTTGGTTCCACAGTTTAGCTATTGTGAATTGAGCTGCTATAAACATTGAAGTGGCTGTGTCACTATAGTACGCTGTTTTTAAGTCTTCTAGGCAGGCTCAAATGGTGGTTCCATTCCAAGTTTTCTAAAGAATCTCCATACTGCTTTCCAGATTGGTTGCACCAATTTGCAGTTCCACCAGCAATGTATGAGCGTGCCTTTTTACCCACAACCTCGCCAACACTTATTGTTGTTTGTATTCTTGATAATTGCCGTTCTGACTGGCGTGAGATGAAATCTTAGGGTAGTTTTGATTTGCATTTCTGATTGCTAGAGATGTTGAACATTTTTTCATATGTCTGTTGATGGATTGTATATCTTCATCTGTGAAGTTTGTGTTCAGCTCTTTGGCCCATTTATTGATTGGGTTGTTAGTTTTTTTGGTGATAAGTTTTTTGAGTTCTTTATATATCCTGGAGATGAGTGCTCTATCAGATGTGTGTGTGGCAAAGATTTGTTCCCAGAATGTCGGCTCTCTGTTCACTTCATTATTTCTTTTGCTGAGAAGAAGCTTTTTAGTTTGAATCCATCCCATTTGTTGATTCTTGATTTTACTTCTTGTGCTATAGGAGTCTTGTTAAGAAAGTATGGTCCTAATCTGACATGATGAAGATTTGGGCCTATTTTTTCTTCTATTAGGTGTTGGGTCTCTGGTCTGATTCCCAGGTCCTTGATCCACTTTTTTTTTTAGATGGACGCAATATCTTTATTTTATTTATTTATTATTTATTTATTTTTATGTGGTGCTGAGGATCGAACCCAGTGACTCACGCATGCGAGGCAAGCGCTCTTCCACTGAGCCACAACCCCAGCCCCCTTGATCCACTTTGAGTTGAATTTTGTGCATGGTGAGAGATAGGGGTTTAGTTTCATTTTGCTGCATATGGATTTCCAGTTTTCCCAGCACCATTTATTGAACAGGCTATCTTTTCTCCAGTGTACGTGTTTGGCTCCTTTATCTAGTATAAGGTAACTGTATGTAAGTGAGTTCGTCTCCGTGTCTTCTATTCTATACCATTGGTCTACATGTCTATTTTGGTGCCAGTACCATGCTGTTTTTGTTCCTATAGCTTTGTAGTATAATTTAAGGTCTAATATTGTGATGCCTCCTGCTTCACTCTTCTTGCTAAGGATTGCTTTGGCTATTCTTATTCTTCCAAATGAATTTCATGATTGCCTTTTCTATTTATATAAGGAATGACATTGGGATTTTAATTGGTATTGCATTGAATCTACATAGCACTTTGGGTAGTATGGCCATTTTAACAATATTGATTCTGCCTCTCCAGGAGCATGGGAGGTTTTTCCATCTTCTAAGGTCTTCTTCAATTTATGAAGAGACTTTTGTGGTTAGGCTGTTGCTAGGGGTTGTCAGAAAAGGGTCCTTGGGGTGTTACCTCCATTCTTTGTGGTGGTCCCTATTTCATGTTGAACCAGAATTTTAGCCTCAGATAACAGTTCCCTTTCTTTGTGTAATGCTGGAGTATTGTCTGAGGTTTAGGTCGGGCTGAGGGGCTGAGTCAGAGTTACTGTGGGGTGATTGCTGTTGTAAGATGAAGGATATGTTTCAAAATGGCGCTGCCTGTGTCAAGTTCTTCCTAACAGAGGGCAGGCAAGGAGGCCAACCAGGGCCCTGCATAGTCTACCTGTAGCAGAGGCCATGGTGCCATCAAAGCAAAACTTGCACCAGACACGTAAAAAAGGTAAGGAAGAGTTTACTCAAAGTTATCCTCATGCGGAGGAGAGGGTAGCATTCAGCCTGAAGTCAGAAAGTCTGTTGAGGCTAAGGGTGGAGGGCTTTTCAGCACTGGGCAAGAGGAACCCCCAAGTCATGTGTATTTGCTAATTGACATTGTCTGAAGGAAAGGTAGCTTTGCAGCCTCCTCAGCAGGCACTGGGAGATCAGGGCACTAGCTCCTGAGATGAATTACATTTTTAAGAGAGAGCACCGAGGTCCTGGAGAAACACGATTCTGAGTCTTAAAAACTGGCAAGAGGAGTTTGCTGTTTGTTTGTTGTTCTGGGGATTGAACCCTGAGCCTCATGCATGCTTAGGCAAGTGCTCTATCACCAAGCTACTGGCTATCCCTTGTCGCCCAGACTGGCCTCAAACCACTGGGCTCAAGCCATCCCGGCAAAAGGCTTTTAAACAAGATTTACATACATCTGGAAAGGACAGAGAAAAACTTTACAACATTGGTGAGATACGATACTTTGCTTTAATTCAAATCTATATATGGCAAATCCCCATTTTCTAAAGAAAAATGTTCTGAGAAAAGGGGGGTCCTTTCCCAGAGATAGGAAGAAGTCCAGTGAGCAGAGAAGAGATTCAGGAGGCCTTGGTCAGCACCCTATGGGACAAGCCCCTGTCCATAGGACTAGCTGCCCCAGCTGTGTCCCAGCCAGTTGAGGCTGCCTGGCTGCAGCACACCTCTCCACCCCGAAGCAAGGGAGGCCAGGAGAGCGGGCCAATATTCGAGCATGATTAATAGAGGCCGGTAAGAGGATGAGTCTAGAGTGCACATTCCACCGAGCCCTCAAAGCAGCTTTAAAGATAATGTTACTCAGTGACTCTTGTTAAAAAATGACAAGGTTGACTTTATTTAGGACCACTGTGATGGGTGTAGGGATTGCAGTGGTGGAAAGACATTGGGTTCCTCTCTGAACACAGCATGGGCAGGGGATGGATGATGACCCTGAGGAAATAGAGGTGGAGAGGATTCCGGCTCAACCTGCCTAATGGGATTCCTGCTGAAGCCAGGCCAGGGTAACCAGAATCACCTGGGGAGGCTGGCAGAGGAGGAACCCTATCAGGTATCAAGGGTTCTTGGTAAAACTGGATTTTGCCAAGAAGTGCACAGAGGGGCCTAGGAGGAGGCTCAGGAACCTGATTAAAGTTCAATCAAGCAGAATCTTTGTCACCTCCCAGCCTCCCTCCTGTCCTTGCTCAGAGTCTAGTTGGAGGGAACAGAGCATCAGGCATGCAGGAAGTGGTCTAACACTGAAGCCTCTGGGCTTGAAATACTAATTTCCCAGCTATTTAACAATGAAATTGATCAGGAAGGCCCAGAAATTTAAGATCAAGGTATACAAGCACTGGAATGAACTACACATCCCCACCTGCTGTCTTACAGAAGGGCCATCCCCATTCTAAAAAAGGACTCTGCAGCCTCTTGTCTTCCAGGGTAGGTGGAGAACAGGTGTGCTCCATCTTGGGAAAAATTATCATTTTCACATGTTTCATAAATGTAAATCATCTATGAGATTTTGCAATACTGCTTTTTTTTTTTCCCATAAAGGACTCTTGGGGATATCCCATATCTAGAATTAAATTAAAGCAATGTATCCTATCTCACCAGATGTTTTTCTGCTAAGTAAAATTGCTAGGAAAACAGACATTTATGCAGAGCATTCAGTGCACTTTAGGCTCTACCTTGCCTCAAGACTAGATACTTTTTATTCAGTCAGATAATTTTTAGATTCCTAGACTAATGGCGAAGTCCATATTTTTTTTTCCTCAGATATATCCCAGCTTCTGGTCTTCTTTCCACTGGCTTCATTAATAAGTTTTTAAGCAGATTTTCACCTGTTACTGGTGGGATATCTCTCATAGTGCACACATCTAGGGTTTTAGTAGCTGTGTACTTAATTTCTACTGCAATTTACTTTCTGGATAGAGTCCAGCATTTTCCTCATGGTGAATCTTTTTTTTTTTTTTGGTACCAGGGATTGAATTCAGGGATACTGAACCACTGAGCCACATCCCCATCCCTATTTTGTGTTTTATGTAGAGACAGGGTCTCACTGAGTTGCTTAGCGCCTCGCCATTGCTGATGCTGGCTTTGAACTCGCGATTCTCCTGTCTTAGCCTCCCAAGGTGCTGGGATTACAAGCGTGAGCCACCGCGCCCAGCTTCTCATAGTGAATCTTGTTTATGGCAAAATTTTGAATTTGGTTTTGAGTTTTGGAAGTCTTTTCTTCCAAGTTATTATTTCTGCTGGGAACTTAAAAGCCCATTTTGAAACTCAATAGTGCTGCTCTGCAGATTTGCTCTGGCTCCTTCTCTAGGGCAGGAAGCAAAAATAGGTCAGCCTAGAAAAAAGTAATGAATGAAAATGAAAAACACACTGGTCAATGTCAAGTTAGACCAATCGATCTTTTTGAAATTTTGCCAATTTCAATGAGATTCTCTTCTTAATTTCAGGAATAGCTAAGGATTCAAGGAACCAGAGAGAAGATGATTGAGTATATTTTGTGAAATATAAATTAAAAGTTCTTTGGTTCAGTATCAAAGTGGGAATCCTGTGGCATTTATGGATATTCAATTTTATTTGATACATATGGGTGTAACTTTATAGTGACCATTTTAAACATCATTTAAGAGTTTCAAAATTTAATTTGGCCACAGATTCAGCAAGTCATTTTTTTTGAGGGGAGAGTGGGTACTAGGGATTGACCTCAAGGGCACTCCACCACTGAACCATCTCCCCAGCCCTATTTTGTGTTCTATTTAGAGACAGAGTCTCACTGAGTTGTTTAGCACCTCGCTTTTGCTGAGGCTGGCTTAGAACTCGTGATCCTCCTGCCTCAGCCTCCAGAGCCGCTGGGATTACAGGAGTGCGCCACCGCTCCCAGCCAGCAATAGTCATTTTGAGAGATGTCTGAAATGTGGAAGTCTAATAAGATAATCTGGGCAAAGTAGTTTACTAAATGTAAATCATTCCACATATTTCAATTTTAATATTTATTTTTAAAATAAAAATTTTTAAAAATAAAAATAAATATTTAATATTTATTTTAAAAATAAAAGACTATGTCATGTTATTGCTCACTGTAAATACCTATGGGGATTCTTTGTAATTTTTCCCCCTCCAGGTACCGACAATTGAACCCAAGGGCACCTTGCCACTGAGCTACATCCACGGCCCTTTTTATTTTGAGACAGGGTCTAGCTAAATTGCAAGGCTGGCTTTGAACTTGGGATCCTCCTACCTCAGTCTCCCAAGTTGCTGGGTTTCCAAGCCTGAGCCACTGCGCCCAGCCCTTTGTAATTTTACTTACAAGCTAGTTTTCGTTTTTCGCTGTAGGCATCTTAAAGCATCCATTTGATTTTGACAACTTTTCACCAGTTCCGACCATTTCCATTTGTTTTCTCCCTCTTTCTTCCTTTCTTTTTTTTTTTTGGTACCGGGGATTGAACTCAGGGGCACTCGACCCCTGAGCCACATCCCCAGCCTTCTTTTGTGTTATATATAGACACAGGGTCTCACTGAGTTGCTTAGTGCCTCCGCCCTTGCTGAGGCTGGCTTTGAACTCGCGGTCCTCCTGTCTCAGCCTCCCTAAGTGCTGGGATTACAAGCGTGAGCCACAGCGCCCGGCTTCTTCCTTTTCTTTTGATACCATCAATCGCTTTCGAGACCCTGAGTCCTGTGATGTCAAGGGAGACGTCCGCTGCGTCGATGCCGGTGTAGGTTTATTTTTGAGAAGTGGCGCTGCATTCGCAACGCTGCTGGGCACACCCGGCGCGCTGAGCCTTCGCAGCCCCTGCATCCTGTGCCTCGCTCGCATCCCCAAGAAGCAGCCTTCGCCCCAGCATGGCCGCGCTGCGCCTCGGTCTCCTCCCCATCGCTCTCCATCCTTCCTGTAAACAGGTGCGCCCAGGGTGTGATGGCGATGCCCACCCGCAGCCGGGAGAGGACCTTCTGGTTTCTGCCCGCCCCTACCTCTTTCCCTGCAGCTTCGCTTGGCGCCCCTAAGCCCTGTGCGTCCCCAGCAAGCCTCGCGCCCTGCCTGTGCCTCACCCTGACCTTGGCATTTTCCCCCTGGAAACCTCCCCAGACCTCTCCTCACTCCCCTGCCAAGTGATCTCGCCTTTGGGTCCCGTGTGCTCCCCTGATCTCCATTCCTCCTCCTGGAGCCTCCGCCCACTCATCCGCCAGGAAGCTCTGGCTCCGGCCCCTCCCTGTCTAGCCTGCTTACTTGGTGACCTAGACTTGCTCCCTCACCCTCACTCCATTGACTCTGCTGCCACTTTCCTGGAGGAAAGGAGGCCACTGAAAGAAAACTTCCAGGTACTCCCACCCCCACTGCAAGCCCACCTCCTGCGGAACTGTTGATTGCGCCACCCTTATGACATCACTGAGCCTTTTTATCACCTTTTAGGCCTCAACATACACGTGGAGGGAGGAGCATCATCCAGTCCATAACAGGCCCTCTGTCCAGTTTGCTCTTCCTCAGATATCTGCAAAGCCAAGCCCTTTGCCCCTCAGTTATTCATGACTTTTTGAATTCATCTCTGGAGTCATCTTCACCAGAACCACCGGGACTGAGTTGGGGAAATATCTTACCTAAGAAGAATTAAGCTGCTCCTGTCACAGGAACAGTCAGCTCATGATGGGTGGTATGAATCAGAAGAAGAACCAACAATAGCAACAAGAAGTCCCGATGGCCACAAACACATCTTTGAATATAACTAAGGTGGGGTCCATCGGTTTAAGTTTCCAGGATGCTGTGTTCCCAAGTGAACTGCCAGACCAAAACATGGAAGTTACAAAATCCAAGAGAGCCACGGAAGGATACCGGAGTGCCGAGGGGTTTCAAGAGGCAGACTGCTGAGCGGAGCGTGTGTGCTGAGGCCCTCCCCCTGCCTTGCCAAGGGCTTGGGTAGGGAAGCTTGCCTTCTCACCTCCAGCCCACCGAGGGTCAATTCAACAGAGCCTCTGGAGTTTGAGGGGCACAAGGGCTGGGGATAACTCCTGCTCTGGGCAAAACAGAGGGCCAGGCAAACTGCCGCCTGGGGACTATTCTAGGTCCCAACGTGAGCTTGCTTATTATGCCTGGATCAGGGTGAACTTTCTTCATCCCTCCATGGAGCCTGGGTGGCAGGTGAGCAGAGAAGAAGCCAGGAAATAGAGAAGGACCACATGTGGCCCTTCAAAGGTCACTGGAGGATAGAGTACAACAAATTGCATCTATTTTAAGTGTGTAGTTAAGTTTGATAAACACATGCACACACGTGATGATGCACACAGTGGGCATGCAGTATGTTTCCACCATGCAGAAGGCATTCTGGCCTCTGGTATCACACAAATGCCTGCAGGTATCTCTATAGATAAAGTGTGCAAGTGCCAGGTGCCACTGCCTTCCTTAGCTCTCTGTGTGCTTACTGTGTGTGCGTGTGTGTGTTTAAGCCATACTTGGGATCAACACCAAGCACTTGTGCATGCTAGGCTGGTGCTCTACCCCTGAGCTACAACCCCAGCCCTCCATGCGCTCACTTTGTTTTACTTGACCCAAGGTTAAAAAAGTCGGGGAAGGGGTGCAGCATTCAACAAGACCAGGTTCCCCACCCCTATGGTCCTCCCCAGAGGCCTGTGGAGGCCAGCACTCATGCTTTCCCTACAGCAAGGGGCCACCTCTGGCCTACTTATGCTGTGTCCCATGACCTGCTCTGCACTTGGTGCTTAAGGTGGTAAAGTGAACGAAGATAAAGATGAAACACTCAACAGGCTAGGTCAGAGTCATCCGGGAGAAGGAGGAGGTGGTTTGTAAAGGAATAATCCATACGCCTCAGAAAAGGTTCTCACAAAAATCTCAGCTAGGCAAGAAAGTTGAGAAAACATGTCAGTACCATTTTTTTTTCTTTGTGGTGTTGGGGATTAAATCCAGGGCATCAAGCTTCCTAGTCAAATGTTCCATTACTGAGCTATATCCCCAGCTCTTCGAGCTGCTGTTTTTAAGAACTGAAAGCTAATTTGGTTTTCACAGTGGAGACTAATGACTTATTTACTTAATTCACAGAATAATAAATAATCATGGTGAATCTACTTTGTGCCAGGTGCTGTTTAAACCTCAGCAATGAGGTGGTAAGTGTACATCTGGCACCTAACTTCACAAAGCTCCTAGTCTGCAGATGGTGTTGATTGTAATAGGGTATCAATGCAAATCCATACAATCCATCAGCTTCTCCTATATTTAGTGGCATAAAACCACAACCATTTTATTACTGCACATGATTTTGTGTGTTACTAGGCTGGCTTTCCATGCTGGGATAGCTTGGATCATGTCTCCACCGCTGTCTTCTCTGATCCTGGTAAGTAGGACATAGATTGGCTGCTGGTTGGTGGAGAGTGACCTCAAGCATGTGTCTGTTTTCCCACTAGAGAGCCTTAGCTTTCTGCACATGACCTCCCAACATCTAGCAGGCTGATTCTGACTTAGTGGTCTTGGGATTGTAGTCACAGCAAGAGAGCAGGCCCCAGTGTACAGGTACCCTGAGTCTCTTCTTGTTTTACATTTGTTAATGACCCACACTGGTCGAAGCAAATTGTATGGTCAACTCTCCTCTTGGACTTCCCCTCTGCATGGGGAGATCTACAGGTCATATCACAGGAGGCTCTTGCTTACTCTGGGACATAGAGTGGAGTATGTTTCTGTTTGAAGACCAGTGGGGCCTGTAAGGAAGAGCATTCAAGGTAGAGAGACCAATATGTGCAAAGGCCCTGAGGCATTAGAGAATATGTAACATTCAGGAGGATAGAGAGGCCCAGAGCTGGGGAACCACATGGATCACTAGGGCTTTCCAAGCTAAGAATTCTCTATTTTAACCTCTGAAGGTTGGAGGCTAAGGATAAGCAGATTTTAGTTATTGTGATTGTCCTGATTTGCAGGTGGTAGACTAGATTATGTCTGAGTAGTGCATATAATGCATACACACAGGGATAGCAGTGAGAAGAATGCCATTCTGCTCAGTTTGCATCACTGTGATCAAAATTTCCAACAAGAACAACTTAAAAGAGCAAAAGTTCATTTGGAGCTCATGGTTTCAGAGGTTCCGTCCAAGGTGGACCGACTTCCCCCTATGTACAGTTACCATGGTCAGTTCATTCAAACTAGGATGGACTGGTAAAGGTGGCAGCTCTCACAATCCAATCATTGCACCTCTGAATATTCCTGCGTTGACACAGGAGCTTTAGGGGGGACACCTCATATCCAAACCACAGCAAATATCGAGGCAGTCCAGGTAGAAGAGGATGGCTTGGAACATGGGGTGAAGGAGAATGAAAACCAGGCCCAGAGATGTTCAGAAACTTAAATCAAGAGGAGGTACAAGTCATCTTCGCCTTTTTTAGGCCACTGTGGTGCATGTGCTCGATTTAGTCCCTCACGGTGTCTTCTCACAAGACAAGCCATTCCCCGTCAAGAAACAAAAGCAAAATCATCCCATTCCCCGGTGGATTTGAATGAAAACTGGTAATAAAATCAGGTACATCTCCAAGAGGAGACATTAGAGGAGAACCAAGCCAGGACTACCAGGATCACACATGCAATGGCACACATATTTATGCTGTATCGAGGTCATGATCATCTTATCGGGTCAATCTGAAAATGTCACCACTATTTGGACATTTGGAAATATTTAACTTTAAACAATCTTTAACTATGAATGTACTGCAGTACTGGTTTTGGTTGGTTTGATAATAAGTACGTGAAACTTTTTCCCACATTTTTATTGGTGCATTATAATTATACATATTGATGAGATTTGTTGTTACATATTTGTACATGCACACAATGTAACCATATAATTTGTCCAATATCACTTCCCAGCATTTCCACCCCTTAATCCTTTTCCTTTACTGATCTCCCTTTGATTTTTGGGAGATCCATCCCACCTTTGTTTTCCTTTGTCCTCTCTAGCTTCTGCATAATAAGTGAAACTTTTTGGGAAAAAATCCCACTGTTGATCAAATAGGGGGCAGTTTTAAAAAATGACCATAAATTTCTTGCAGTTCCTCCCAGCAGGCATTGTGGTCTATGTCCCCTTTCTTTGAATTGAGGTGGGTTTGTGTTTGCTCGGATTAACAGAAAATGATGGTAGTGATGCTATGTGACTTCTGATCCTGGGCCATAGATGGCCAGCAGCAGCTTGTTTGCCCATCAGACACACGCTGGGCCCTGAGCCTCTTTGTAAGAAGCCACACCCACCAGAAGCCACCATGCTGTGAGGAAGCTCAAGCTTCACAGGCACACTAGTCAGTGTTTGCTGACTAGTTTCTGTTGCTGGAACAAAATACCTGAGATAATCCACTCAAAAGGAGGAAAGGATCTGGGTTCAGGGCATGCCTGGACTCCCAACAACTCAGGGGGCTGATGCAGGAGGATCACATGTTTGAGGCCAGCCTTAGCAATTTAGTGAAAATCTGTCTCAAAATTAAAAGGACTGAGGAGATAGCTCAGTGGTGGAGCACTTGTCTGGCATGTGGCAGGCCAAGGGTTTAATTCCCAGCACTTCAAAATTTTTGAATCAAACATTTTACAAAAAGAGGAAAGGTTTATTTCAGTTCATAGTTTCAGGGGGTTGAGTCCGTAGACATTTGGCTTGGTTGCTATTGGGCATGTGGAGAAGCAGGACATGATGGCAAACAGTGTGTGGTGGAGCAAAGCTTCTTAGCTTATGGCAGCTGGGTAGCAAAGAGAGGATGGGGCTGGGAGTCCCAATATCCCTTTCAAACAAACTCCAGTGACTCAAGTTCCTCCTGCGAGGCCCTACTTCCCCAAGGTTCCCCCACTTTCCAATAACCCCACAAGCTGGTTACTAAACCTTTAGCACATAGGCCTTTGGGAACATTTAAATCCAGAACCAGGGAAGCCATGTTGGAGCTCCAGTCCCAGATGAGCCCAGCCTGTGAGTCATCCCAGTTCAGCCACCAGATACGTGAGTGAAGAAGCTTCTGGATGATTCTGATCCTTGCCACTGGAGTCCTCCTAGTTGTGATCTTATGGAGCAGATGAAGCACCCTTTCAGAGCCTGTGCAAATTTGCAACCTCAGAATTCAAATAGCATAATAAAGCAAACATTGTCTTATGCCACTGGTTCTTGAGTGTCTTATTTTGCAACAATCCATAACTGGGATGAAGATAAAGATAGGGGAAGTGTTGGAGTGGCTTGTACAGAAGATGGCAGTGTGTTTCTTGTTAGTTAAAATGACTTCCATAGAATGTCCAGACGGATGTGGGGGGAAGTCAGCAGCTCCTTTTAGGTATAAGGCAGGAAATGGCACATTAGAGCATTAATTGAAATTGTGAATGGACTAACTCACCTGGACTGGTGATGAGAGGAAGTGGTTATGGAGAGGAGGCTGTGGGGAGACCATCGCTGAGCAGCTGGGGTATCCAATGCCATTGAAAATTGTCCCACAGAATATTGGGGTGGACGTCAAGTCTGCCTTGATGAGCACAAGAGTACTGTGTATCGAGATCATGGTGTTCTTTGAGTTTAGGACAAATATATTAGTCTTCTGTTTTCTGTTAATATAACCAAGTACCTGAGGCTGCGTAACTTAGAAAGAAACGAACTTTATTTAGTTCACAAGTATAAAGAATCAAGAGAGTGGCACTGGCATCAGCTCTGCTCTGGTTAGGGGTCCTGTGGCTATATCAGTGGTGGATGGCAATGTGGTAGAGGCTCTTGTGAGGAAATCACATGGTGAGAAAGGAAGCCAGAGACTGGGCTGAGACCATCCTTCCTTTTATTTATTTTTTGGTACCAGGGATTGAACCCAGAGGCACTTAACCACTGAGTGAAATCCCCAGCCCTTTTTATATTTTATTTAGGGACAGGGTCTCAATTGTATAAGGACTCACTAAGTTGCTGAGGCTGGCTTTGGACTTGTGATCCCTCCTGAGGGATCACTGCTGGTGATACTACTGGTTGCTGGTTACCTTGACGGGTCCTGCTTCCCTGAATGTTGAACATAACACTAGAGAAGCAGGCCCCGGGGCAAGCCTAGAGTAGAAAGTGACAGGGACCCAAAAGGCGCAATCTGTGGGTTGAGGGCGTCCCATTCCTTTTATATACCTAAAGTTTTCTTTGTTCTTTTCCATTCTTCTCCCTTATCTTGTTCATTTTATATGTGATCAGGAGATGTCAGGTGGGAAACAGGTGGGCTGGAGGGGCCTGGGAGGAGTGATCCAGGCAGGAAGAGGGGCCCAGGGCAAATTAGTTAGCAGTTCCCTGTCTGCTCAGTAGCAGCTTCATTAAGGATTCTTTATGAGAGGCAGTACTGGCCTGGCTTCGGCTTTGGGGACTTGAACATTTCAATCTCCCACTGTGCACTCTCCAACCTTTGGGACCCAAACCGATTTGGTCTATTTTCTTCAATCTGGCTTGATTTATTTATTTACACCAACTACGTATTTTTAATTCTGGCTTCACTGGGATTATAGGTGTGGGCCACGGTGCTGGGCATTCTTGCTCTTTTATAACAACCCTCTCTAGAGAACTAACCAGGGTCCCCCAAGAACTAGAAAGCAGAGCCCACTATGACCTAATAACCTAGGCCCCACCTCTTAAAGGTCCCACCACCCCTTAACATCTCCACATTGGGGACTAGTCCTCTAGCACATGTACCCCTGGGGGACAAGCCACATCTGAACCATAGTAATAAAGGAAAGCCTCCTTAGGAAAAACCGTAGAACTTAGTTATCTTTTTAAAAGAATTTTTTTTAGTTCTAGATGGACACAGAACCTTTATTTGATTTACTTATTTCTATGTGGTGCTGAGGGTCAAGCCCAGTGCCTCACACATGCTAGGCAAGCGCTCTACCACTGAGCCACAACCCCAGCACCCCACTCCCCAACTTAGTTATCTTTCTGAATCATCTATTCTTCATTTTTCTTTCCTCACGAAAGAAGACAAATTCCAAAGGATAGTCACTGACTTGAATAATTTTTCTCATTGGAAATTCAGCGTTTAGTTTCTGGAGAAGACAGGTACCTGCCTGAAAGGGCTTTTTCTCTTGCTAAGAAGCATGAGGAGGGAATCACCCACAATGCTCTGCACCGCCCTTCCCTGTGGCTTCATTACAGCTGGCTCCTTCCTCCGCAGGTTCCCTAATTACACAAATGCCTCAGCCCTCGTGCCTCATTATTTATTTGTTACTCACGGAGAGCACCTCAGGCCTATTCTGCTGCCGAGGTCTCCCTCAATTCACTTGCTGTGGGTTGAACCTTTGAGTTGGCTCTTTGATATTCCACAGGAAAGATGAAATGGAAGATGGCATTCTAGGGAGGGATTCTTCTTGCTTGCAGACGTGGCTTATTCCTCCTAGTCTCGGGATGCCACCCTACAGACTGAGCGATGCCTTGTTTCTTAGTTGGACTTGCTTGCAAACTGTAGGCCTGGTGTTCTATACCTGCTTAGAATATTTCGTTTTCTGTGGCTGCTCTATTTAGGTAACCGTCTCTTTCCCATCCTCTGTGTCCTCTTGCCTCAGTACCATCTAGCTTTTACCCATTTTTCCCAATGGCAATATTTGCAAAGCTACGGGACAACATCTCGGTCAGGAATTGATGTCGACACAGTTAAGATATAGAACGCCTCCATCACCCAAGCATCCCTCTTGATGATCTTTTACAGCTCCTCTCCTCCGCCCATCCTGTCCATAATCCTGAGCTACCACTAATCCTCATTTCCTCTAATTTTGTCATTTCAATAATGATATGTAAATAGAATTATATGGTATGCGTGAGTGCAAAAAGACCGAGAAGAATGTAAACTTCACAAATCAGCTCAGCACTTTATTCAGGAACAAAGTTTCCTACAGGAACAAAATGATGCCGTGCGTGGTGGGACCCACTTTCCTGGTGGAAAATGAGCCCCTGAACAAAGAAAGGGCCTGGGCTTATGCAGGTTATCCTGAGAGGTGGTGTGGTGAGCATATCAGTTTTCTTGGGCACCCAGGAATTTGGGGTTTGTTCTATCAGTCAGTGAATGGGTCAGTTTTAGTGCTCAGGAATTTGAGCCCTTGGGTCAGGAGTCTGCTCTGCAGAAGGTCAGTGCCCCTCAGAGGTTTTCACCTCAGTGTGATGAGACACCTCCTTCCTGCCTGCAATTAGCACCAGGAAAACATTTGTCTTGGGAGGTGACAGCTGTCAGTGCTTGGCTGTTCCTTTTTACTCCCTTTTTCTCAGGCCACATTATTTTGGGACTTTTGATTTCCCATATCTGTTAGTATGAAACTGCTGATTGGCTTTTTTTTCACTCAGTATAACCCTTGTGGTTCATCCAGGTTGTCACAAGAACAGTTTGTTGTTTTGCTTCTCAAGCAATATTCTGTAGTATGGATCTACCACTTACCCACTAAAGAACAAATTCAGGTTTGTTCATAGTTTTGGGCTATTATGAATAAAGCTACCCTGAACATTTACATGTGGGTTTTGCACAAGTGTAAGTCTCCATTTCTCTGGGATCAATACCCCAGAGCTTACTTGCTTGGTCGTAGGTGAGTTGCGTGCTTAATTCTGTAGGAAACTGCTGAATGGGTTTCCAGAGTGACTGTATTACATTGTGTTCCCACCAGCAATGTGTGTGAAGTCCTGTTTCTCTGCCTCTTTACTAGAATTTGGTGTTGTCACTATTTTTTTTTTTCATTTTAGTCATTCTGTTAGGTATGTAGTAATGTACTGTTGTGAGTAAAAATTGTATTTCCCTCAGGGCTAATGGTGCTGAGCAGCTTCTTATGTTCCTGTCTACTGTCCAAGAATTTTCAGTGAAATGTCCATTCACATCTTTACCCGTGTCCTAATTACTCTATCTTTTAGAACATGGGACAAAGGAGAGTGGCAGATCCTGGTGCATGGAGAGCCTGCTGTACAGATGACCATCCAAAAGGCACTACAGCTTTTCCCTCTGAAGAATTTCAACATGTACTAATAAGTTGCCAATGTGTTCGATGTAGTAGTCACGAATATGCCTGGACAAAAAGGAGTCCTTGTCTGTTGTCAGCAGAAAGACCAAAATCTAAGATTTTTTTTTTTTTTTTTTTTTTTTGGTACAGGGGATTGAACCCCAGGGGCTTTTAATTACTGAGCCACATCTCCAGCCCTTTTTTATTTTTTCTTTTCCTCCTCCTCCTCCTGTTGTTGTTGTTGTTGTTGTTGTTGTTCTTCTTCTTCTTCTTCTTCTTCTTCTTCTTCTTCTTCTTCTTCTTCTTCTTCTTCTTCTTCCTCTTCTTCTTCCTCCTCCTCCTCCTCTTCTTCTTCTTCTTCTTC
>PVHX01024015.1:0-24740 GCA_004024805.1 Geosciurus inauris
AAAAGAAGTGGGCTGGGGTATAGTTTAGTGGTACAGCACATGTTCCAGGCCTTGGTTCAGTCCCCAGGACCAAATGAAAACAGAAGTAGATAGTGAGTTGGAGGGGGTGAGGATGGAATGATGGCAAGACCAAGTCCTTAGGGGAAAAGGTATGGGACTTGGGTTAATAGAAGAGCAGACTGTGGATAAGGAGAATATTTTTTATTCAACTTTGAAACAAAAACATGAACAGTATATGGTATGTAGATGCAGGTAAACTGTAGATAAAATGATAAGGTAATTAAAGTGATTTGTTTCAGTGTATTTTTAGCCTATTATTCTAAAGGTTCTTCTAAATTATAATGCACAGAATCTATGACTAGATGTATACAATATATTGGAAATAACTGATCATAATTTTTTTTTTGGTACCAGGGATTGAACTCAGGGGTAGTAGACCACAGAGCCACATCCCCAGCCCTATTTTGTGTTTTATGTAGCGACAGGGTCTTACTGAGTTGCTTAGAGCCTTGCCGTTGCTGAGGCTGGCTTTGAACTCGCAATTCTCCTGTCTCAGCCTCCCAAAGTGCTGGGATTACAGGCTTGCGCCACTGCGCCAGGCCTGATCATAATTTTTGCAAAAATTATGATCAAATTTGAAACAAAGGAATCTGGAGATGTTTAAAAAGGGGATTAGGCAGTTTACAGGGTGAGACAAATATTCAATGGGAGCATGCAATGCTCTGAAGCCCTTAAATTCTGTGTTTTATGGAGATAACTGCTTAATAAAGATGGGAAATTGAGTTATAGGCAGTTGTAGAGGGAAGTTGAACTTAAGATGGACTCAGGCATTAAAATGGTAGGGCTAGAAGGGACTTCTAGACACACATCTAGTTTGCTTCATCTGGGAGGTGAAGATTCAGAAATCCTGTTCCTTAACTTATCTGAGTCTCAAGATAGAAATTCAAAGGTTTAGGATTCTTTTGCTTCTTATCCATGAGCCTCTAAGAGTGAGGGACTTAAGATTAAGAACTAAGAATGGTTGTTAAATTTTTTTAATGTTTTAGCAAAACTTCAAAGAAAAAATTTTGTAACATAAAAATTACATGAAATTCAGATTTCTCTGCCATAAACAAAATTTATGGAAACACAGCCACACTCATTTGTTTACATCTTGTCTTGCTGCTTTTGCCTTCTACTCACAGAGTTGGAGTAGTTAAGACGGACAGAGACCTTGTGACCTGGCCTGCTAAGCATAAAATACTTATCTGTCCTTTCCAGAAAAAGATTGCTATCTCCCACACTAAAATGTAATTTCCAGACTGAGGCAGGGGGCAGTCTTTATTTTGTCCAGATTATCTGAAGCACCTAGAAGAGTGAGAGAGAGAGAGAGAGTGTGTGTGTGTGTGTGTGTGTGTGTGTGTGTATTCATATATAGATACAGATGAGTGAACCTCTCGTTTGGAAATAGAATCATAGAAGTTAGTGTTTCTATGTGTTTACTATGTGCTAGGCACCATTCTAAGTGCTTGTTACATATACTCATTCTTTAAAATAAGGCTCTGAGGTAGATGCTGTATTCCCATTTTACATTTTATTAGGAACCTAGGCACAGAAATCTTATATAATCTCCTGGAGGTGACATAGCTAGGAATATGCAAAGGTCAATTACCTTTAAGCACTATTTTATGTGGAAGGCTAAAATCAAGTCTTTGGGAATGATAGAAAACAGCAATAGAATGGATAGGTAGGAGAGATGAAAGAGGATAGTGTTGCAAAGGACTGTGTGTCTTCCCCTGTGTTCTTAAATTAAGCATTGAAAATCCATGTCTCAGCTTCTGCTCCTTATCAGTCACCCTTGTTTCATTTGGCCAAACTCCACAATCTGTGACCTCTTTTCCTACATTTTCTCCTTGACTCACTCCTCTGGCAGAACTGGTGTGTTCTCTTCTTTCAAAAATCCTTTCTTTCAGGCCCTAGATATCCATGACTCACTCCCTTACTTTGTACAGGTCTCTTTCAAGTGTTGGTGAAGCCTGTCTTCACCACCCTGAATGCAGTACCAGCCTCATCTTCCCTCTGCCCATTCCCTACCTACCTTATCCTGCTTTACTTTTCCCCATAGTTCTTCTTCCTTGTCACGTGTTATTTTGGTCTTATGTCCCCATCTTTCTTCCCATGAGAATCTTCTGTTATGTTCTTCTCTGTGTCCCCAGTGCCTAGGGTAGCACTTGGCATACTAATCCTCAGTAACTACTTGTTGAAGGAGCTGGGTGTGGTGGTGCATGCCTGTAATCCTGGTGACCCAGAAGACTGAGGCAGGAGGATCCTAAGTCTGAGATCAGACTCAGCAACTTAGATCTTATCTCAAAAAAAAAAAAAAAAAAAGAGCTGGAGATGGAGCTCAGGGGTAAAGCGCCTCTGGGTTCAATCCTCCTGTACCACCAAAAGAGTGTGTGTGCGGGTGACTCAGTGGTAGAAAGTAAAAAAATGGTCCCTAGCATGCCTGAGGTCCTGGGTTCCATATCCAAAACTGCAAAAGAAAGAAAAGGAAAGAAAAGAAAAATATTACATAAATTGAACAAGCATTTGTATGAGCCTAAGAACTCTTAAATATGAGTCCAGGAGGATGCTATTCTGTACCACAGAAGTTCCCAGGAAGTCAGGCACAGTGGCGCACACCTGTAATCCTAGCAATTTGGGAAGCTGAGACAGGAGAATCACTAGTTCAAAGCTAGCCTCAGCAACAGCGAGGTGCTAAGCAACTCAGTGAGACCCTGTCTCTACATAAAACACAAAATAGGGCTGGGGATGTGGTTCAGTGGTCTAGTACCCCTGAGTTCAATCCCGGTACCAAAAAAAAAAAAGTTTGCAGGACCTGTCTTCCCCACCCAGCCCACCTGTATGATCTGGGGCTACATTAATGAGTCTTAATTTGAAGTCAAGCATAAAAATTATATCAGGCATCACAGATGAAAATAGAAATGGGCAGCTGGTGGTGTTTTTTGTGACAGGTTAGTGTCACCTTACACTGAGCTGTGGAAAATTCTAACATGTTTCGACTCTAAAGGTCCCAGGGGAGCATCCAGATAAGGGTAAATGAGTTTTGTAGTTAAAAGTAACATAATTTTTCAGTTCTCAGGGAAACAAAACAGTATAAACCCTGAGTTGTAGAAGAAACTTATTCATTTTCAGCTTAGTGGAATAATTGCTTATCCATCAAATTGAGTTGTAGTAGGTTAAATGGAAAATGTCTGGAGTATGCTTCAAAGATCTGTAACAATGGTAAGTACTACTTATTAGTAACTAAAGGTAACTGGTATCTAGTTATTAAGGTAGAAAATTCTGAGATGCAGTTTCAGTCAACCTCAGACAACTTAATCCAGACAGCTCTGCAATGCTGTATTCTTATTAAATGCTCATACCAACCCCATGTGGTAGGCATTAATATTCTTTTATTTTATTTTTTTTATATCTTTATTTATTTATTTTTTATGTGGTGCCGAGGATTGAACCCAGTGCCTCACACATGCTAGGTCAGTGTTCTACCACTGATCCACAACTCCAGCCCCAGGTGTTAATATTCTTTAAGGAGAAAAAACTGAGGTGTAACAACTTAAGGCTACTGAGTGGCACTATGGGGATCTGAACATGCAACCATCTGGTCTCCCTTAACTATTCGCAAAAGAGTGGACCCAGGTGAACACAGGAATAGGGAGCCAGTTTGTCCCAAAAGATTTCAATAAGAAATCCTCTAGCCTGGTATAGTGGTACACACCTAAAATCCAGGCTACTGAGGGGACTGAGGCAGGAGAATTGCAAATTCAAGGCTAGCTTAGGCAACTTACTATCTCAATATAAAAAGGGCTGGGAATATAGCTCAGTGGTAGAACACTACTGAGTTCAATCCCCAGTATATAGCAAAGAGAAAAATAATATTTGTTGACAGAACGAATTTGTAAACTGGTTTCCAACAACACTGAGTTATGCTGTATACCCTCTATCCAAGCTGTCTGACTTTGCTCATACTGTTTACTTTGCCTGGATCACTCTCCCCTTACAGTCTAGCCTGATAAAAACATCTCCATTCATTGAAACTCATCAAAAGCTATTTTCCTTTTATGGCCGTTCACTTAACAAATTTTCTATTGCAGCCTTGTAACCTTAGAATTACTTGCTTTGGAACAAACTCCCCCTCCTCTGTTAGAATCTGTGTTTCCATTAAATCTGAGGTTATGTCAGTGTGTCTTTGGAAAGGTTAATCAGACAGAAAACCTTCCTCGATTGAAGACATCTTTGGAGTTAAGAGACTGCAACTTCAGCCAGGCCGGGTGGCGCACACCTGTAATTCCAGTAGCTCCGGAGGCTGAGACAGAAGGATCATAAGTTCAAAGCCAGCCTCAGCAATAGCAAGGCGCTAAAAAATTCAGTGAGACCCTGTCTCTAAATAAAACACAAAATAGGGCTGGGAATGTGGTTCAGTGGTCAAGTGCCCCTGGAGTTCAATCCCTAGTACCCCCCTCTCCAAAAAAGAGACTGCAACTTCAGAAAAGCCATCAATAATTTTTTTAAAACTCTTATTTTTCGTCTTATTTTTTAAAATTGAGGTATAGTCTACATATAGGGAAATGCTCGTTTTACCATTTAGTTTTGACAGATGTGTAGAAAACATTTTTTTCACCCCAGAAAGTTGCCTCATGCTTCTTTCTAATCACCCCTCCTTCCAAAAAACAACTACTGATCTATCACTGTGAGTTTAAGTTGCCTATTTAATCCCATGCAAATGGTATAAAACCAGTATGTACTTTTGGGTTTGGCCTTTTCTACTTAGTGTAAATTTTTGGTGTTCATCCATGCTGTGTGTGTCAGTAAGTTATCCTTTTTGTTGTGAATGGTATTCTTCTGTATGAAGAATTATTTATCCATTCTTCTGTTGTGATGGACATTTAGGTAGCCCCCCCATGCACCCATGAATAAAGCTACTATAAGCATTTTTGGACAAGGTTTTTGTGGACAAACTAATTTTATGGACATAAACCTAGAAATAGAATTGATAAAAAGATAGACATCTTTAACTTTTTAATCATTTTAATTGTAGCTGTACTGGTGTGTACTCATGTTTCATTGTGGTTTTAATTTTCATTTCACTGATAATTTCTGTACCGGTGTGTACTCATGTTTCATTGTGGTTTTAATTTTCATTTCACTGATAATTTATGATTTGGGACACTTAATTATCCTTTTTTGTGTGTGTGGCACTGGTGATTGAACCCCATGCCTTACATACATTGGGCAAGTGCTCTACCACTGAGCTACACCCCCCGGGCCCTGGAGCAAATTTTTTTTTTTTTTATGTCTCTTGGGTACTTTTGCCCAATTGTAATTAGGTAGTTTTTTTTTATTTTTTTATTTTTTTATTGACTTTCAGGAGTTTTTAATCTGGGTAAAGATCTTTGAGACAGTGTCTCCTTAAGTTACTCAAACTGGCCTTGAGGGCTGGGGTTATGGCTCAGTGGTAGTGTGCTCACCTAGCACGCGTGAGGCACTGGGTTCGATCCTCAGCACCACATAAAAATAAAACAAAGATATTCTGTCCACCTACAACTAAAAAATAAATATTTAAAAAAAAAAACAAAAACTGGCCTTGAACTTGGCATCCTCCTGCCTCATCCTCCTAGTTAGCTAGGATTACAGATGTAGGCCACCACACTTGGCTAAAAGTCCTTTTTCAGATTTGTATTGTGAATATTTTATCCCAGTTTGTGGGTTTGCTTTTTGATTTCTTCATGGCATGTTTGTTTCTTGTTTGTTTGGGGGTTTTTTTTCTATTTTTTTATGGTTTTTTTTTTTCATGGAATCTATTTTTTTAAATATTTCTTATAGTTGTTGATAGACCTTTATTTTATTTATATGTGGTGCTGAGAATCGAACCCAGTGCCTCACATATGCTAGGTGAGCACTCTACCACTGAGCCACAACCCCAGCCCGGAATCTACTTTTTTAAATCTGCGCTGTCTGTATCTTTTATGAGAAATCTTTGCCTACATGGATGTCATGGAAATACTGTTTTCTCCTAGTAGCTTTATTATTTTGCCTTTCATGGTTAGCTCTGTGAATTATTATTTTGCCTTTCATGGTTAGCTCAGATTTTTATGTATGGTGTGAAGTAACAGTTCTTATTTTCCAGATGGCTATCCAGTTGTTCCTGCTTCATATGTTGAAAAGATTTTCCTTTCTAGCCATGTTTTTTTGTTTTTTCCCATAGACATATTCTTTGATTCGCTTTATTTTTTTCTGATATAAAGATTCAGAAAAACTACACTTTTGTCACTTGCAATTTGCTATGAAACAGCTGTAACCCACCAAAACACAAATAACCAGTGACCATCATTCACAATATATCTAAGGACCACTTAACATGACTGTGATTGTCTCCTATAGGGTTTATACTTTGCTTCTTTTTATTTTTTGAGATGGATCTTGCTAAGCTGCTGAGTGGCCTCACACTTGCAGTCCTCTTTTTTCAGCCTCCTGAGTGAGGGGAATTGCAAGCGTGTGGCTCCAAATCATTACATTCTTACATCAAGTTAAGAATCATCAGGTCAACCATTTGTCAGCTTATCATTGCTGAGACAAAATACATAAGAAAAATCAACTTAAAGGAGGAAAATTTTATTGTGGTTCATGGTTTCAGTCCATGGTCGTCTTGCCCTGTGTCTCTCTCTGGGCCTGTTTTTAGGCAGTACATCATGGCAAAGGAGTGGTAAAGCAATACTGCTTACCTCATGGCATCCAAGAATCAGGGAGAGAGAGAAGAGAGGGGCTGAAGACAAGCCCAAACTTAATGAAAAACTATCTCCAGAAGTTTCCACAACCTCCCAATAATGCTGCCAGCTAGAGGAATCAAAGCATTTAAGACACATGAGCCTTTGAAGAACATTTTAAAAATCAATTTTAAATCATAGATGAAATACATGAATAGATTCTCCATTTAGAAAAATATTTCAGACAAGCCTACATTGTCTATTGGTGCCTCTCTTTACCAGCCTTTTTGCTGGTGATAAGAATTATTATTAGTTTGGAGAATATCTTTCAAAACCATTTTCTAGCTATTTAAACTTTAGAACATGTATTCACACAGTTTTATTTATCCACAAAAAAGATGAGTAGGTGAGAAGCCACTTCTGTTACCTAAGGGACATCAAACTGTACTTTAAATTCTAACTTCCTTTTTAAAAAGTCAATGGTTTATCTTATGGAGTATTCGTGTCATTATATGTAGACTTTTACCTTATTCACAGCCCCACAATATTTCAAACTATCGGTATAATATTTTCATTTAGCTCATCCCCTGATTAATGAATCTTTTAAAGCATTTTAGTTTTTTCATGTGTACACATTACGGTAACTGTTCTACTTGCCTTT
This sequence comes from Geosciurus inauris, assembly GCA_004024805.1. Taxonomy (NCBI): domain Eukaryota; kingdom Metazoa; phylum Chordata; class Mammalia; order Rodentia; family Sciuridae; genus Geosciurus; species Geosciurus inauris. The sequence goes on from PVHX01024015.1 coordinate 7,405, forward strand.
GCACACAGTGCTGGTGTTTCTGTAAAGTAAATACCAAGAAGTAACTTCCTGAGTGTCAAAAAATTTTAATTGATAATATTGCTGCCTTCCAAGACTGTGTTGCCATTTCTTTAGTATCATCCATCCCTACCCCTCCACTTAATTTTAGCTAGTTTTAAAATTAAACTTTGCATTTTTGTGATTACTATTGGAATCAAGCAATTTTTCTTATTTATCTATTTTATTTTGTGGTGGTGCTGGGGATTGGACCTAGGGTCTTACACGTGCTAGGCAAGCAAGTGCTCTACCACTGAGCTACATCCCCACACCTGACCTCCATCTTTTACCTGTCCCGTTTATATTCCCAGAGCTCAGCTTAGTCATGCAATAAATGTTGGAACTGAGGGTTTTTTTCCCTCCCCAAACTTATGTTTCTATAAGTTAATTCATAGGTCATAAACTTAATTACATTTCAAGTATTTTTAACTTCTAAGAATTAGAAAATTTTAATTCTTAATGTTGATTGACTCTTTTCTCTGTTTGTGATGGTGGGCCTTTCCCTCCCCTCTTTTTTTTTTTAATATTTTTTTAGTTGTAGATGGACATGATATCTTTATTATTTTTATGTGGTGCTGAGGATCGAACCCAGTGCCTCGCGCATGCGAGGCAAGCGCTCTACCACTGAGCTACAATCTCAGCCCCTCCCTCCCCTCTTAATCTCTGTTGTATAAATGGTAAAACTGACTTACTATATTAAGTCTATAGAGAAACTGTTGCTACCCAAAGGGCTTCTAAGATGACTGCGTGGTTGCTTAGCTACTGCTAGTTAATAAACATTTTAGATGTTTTACTGTGGAAATTGTCTAGATAGAAAAGTCAGCACTTGAAATTCTTGTACTTCAAGCCTTTGTAGCATTTTTTCTTTATTCTTTTTAAAAGAATTATTACTAAGTAGTGTAAAAAGAAGAAAATGACATTGATGAATATTTTAATTGCCTATTATTATAATGTGGCATAGTACTATTTTTAAAGTTTAGAGAACTACCTAAGGATTTATATCAGCAGCTCTCAAGAGAAATAGAAAATAAGTTTAACTGGAGCCAGAATTTTTTATCTTGGAGGTACAGAATAATGGAAGAAGTAGAATGTGAGGAATATGACCTGTGAAGTCAAACTTAACCAAGGTTTAAATCCTGTTACTTAAGTTGTAGAAGCCTTAAACAAGTGGCAGCCTCTTCATTGTTTTTCAGTCTCTAAATTAAGAATAATAATTCTGTGGAAGAGCTGATTTTAAATAAGATACTGTCTGTAAGGCATTTATTGCAATGTTTAGCAATTATTAGAGACTCACAATTTGTTGGTTATAATATTACATGCTAATTTTGCCCCTTTTCTCTGTTTTACCTCAGATTAAAACTAGTGCTTTAAATGTGTTCCTCTGCTTAGGGAGTGTTCAAGGCTACGATAGGTTTTATTGGGGGATTGGGGTCTTGCAACATAGTCCAAGCTGGTCTTAAACTCCTGGGTTTAAGCAATCCTTCTTTCTCAACCTCGTAGTAACTGGGACTACAGACATGGACTCCCACCAACAGCTCAGTAGATTTGATTTCTACTACTGTGTTACTGTGGGAGCAAATCACTCAGGCTTTCTATGCATCAGTGATAATACCTTTTTTCCTAAGCTGAGGGATTTGATAGGGTATCTCCCAAGTTCTTTTCCTGTTCTAAAATGTTATGTTTCATTTTCTTGACTCAAGGCTAGAATTAAGAATTAAAATATTGCACTAGAATTAAGAATTAAAATATTGCTCAGTAAATTCTTAGAATGCGTGTATGTATATGTGCACGTACACTAAAGATCAAACCCAGGGCTTCATGGCGTGCTAGGTAAGCACTCAGCCACTGAGCCACAAACCCAGCCCCAAGATATGCTATTTTCCTGTTAGTGACAAATATGTGTATAAAAAGATCCTTTCAAGAAATCCTCATGTTGTTAAAATACAAATTATTGGACTATAGATATAGCTAAGTGGTAGGGTACTTTCCTAGCATGTGTGAAGCCCTGGGTTCAATTTCCAGTACCACACACATACACAAAGTACGGATTACTGGGGGTGGGGGTGGGGGCAACATTTTCTTGTATGAATCTGTTATTTTGGAAATACTAAGATTTTTCAAATTATATATTTTTACCACTTTGTTGTTAAATTTCAGATCTTGAGTAGTCTATATACGAAAAGAATGGAAGGGTAAGATTATGTAGATGTGCATACTTAATATAAGTAGAAGACAAGTTTTGTCTTTTAATTTTTGTGGAAGCTTCTTCCTGTTATTGGTTATATCATGTTGTCATTCATTGGAACAAATATCTGCTTAATGTCTACCACTATCTAGTAAATACAGGATGCAGAGCTTCTGGTATCCTTACCATGTTGAGTAAGGAGGAATTGCCTTCCTTGCACAAGGACATGTAACATTGCACAAGGTTCAGTGTCCAGGGTATTTATTTTATTTTATTTTTATTTTTATTTTTTGGTACCAGGGATTAAACTCAGGGGTACTCAACCATAGAGCCACATCCCCAGCCCTATTTTGTGTTTTATGTAGAGACAGGGTCTCACTGAGTTGCTTAGCGCCTCGTCATTGCTGAGGCTGGCTTTGAACTGGCGATTCTCCTGTCTCAGCCTCCCTAAGTGCTGGGATTACAGGCTTGCGTCACCGCGCCCAGCTCAGGGTATTTATTGAGTTCCCATTATGTAGACATGATTGATGGAATCATGACCAACAAAGTTGAACTTAATCCTCAGCCCCCTCCTTCTGAAGTCTTGTTACCAAGGCCCTCAGATTTCCTCCAGCCTGAGTCTTCTAGTTGGCTTAAACTATCTAGAGGCCCACTAGTCAGTTGGTTAACATTAAGTAGATGAATAATGAATAACCATGAATAACAAAGATACTGTTATAAGTAAGGTAATTATAAAGTTTTAGAGGTTTTCTTTTTCCCAGAAAAGAGTGACAAAGGCCTGCCAAATCCTTCTGTTCTACAACTGGATCCGTAGTTTTCTTCAGATTGTTGACAGAAACCTTTACTCAAAAAAAGAATGAAGGACCACTGTCTTAGAACATCTCAGTATAGCATTTTTCTTTATCATTATGATACATGTTTACATTTTAATGGGCTGCATTTTTTGTATGTCTGTTAACTCAACATGGCACATACTTTACAACCTTCCCTTAGCACCACCAACCCCAATTTAGAATGGTTATTATACTTCTTTTTTCTTTTTTTGGTAACAGGGATTAAACTCAGGGGCACTCGACCACTGAGCCACATCCCCAGCCCTATTTTGTGTTTTATGTAGAGACAGGGTCTCACTGAGTTGCATAGCGCCTTGCCATTGCTGAGGCTGGCTTTGAACTCGCAATTCTGTCTCAGCCTCCCAAAGTGCTGGGATTACAAGCATGAGCCACCACGCCTGGCTTAGAATGGTTATTATACTTCTATTTTAAATAATCTTCCTACAATTCAGAATCCTCTGCTGATCAAATTCACAAAGCATTTCGGTACCCTTCAATTGATTGATAGAAGTATGTGTTGGAGTTATGACCCCATATATAAGAAGGAGAGTCCTTAAACTGTTAACACTGAGAATGTGTTAAATAACAGTGGGCAAAAGTATCTATTAAAACATTAATCTTATTGTGGTGTTGTTGCATTTTCAGGAAACTACTAACGTTCCTGTGGAACAAAACTAGAATTTGTAAGAACATAATGGGTAAGTTATGTAAAGATAAATTTTGTTTCAATTAGTAAAAGCTGTTTTTTCTTTTGAAAGGTAGACCTTCAGAGTCATTGAATACAAGTAAGAAAATGGTTAGAGTAAACTGAAATTAGTTGTTTGAGTGAAGGCTTGTATGTTCCTGAAAGGTAGATCAGTAACAGTATTGTGCCAGTTCAAATTGGCAGTATCTAGTGAGTAATTGTACTTTAAGAAACTTGAGGACTGGGGAAGTAGTTCAGAGGTAGAATGCTTACCTGGCATGTGTACAGCCCTGGGTCCAAAACCTAGCACTGCAAAAAAAAAAAAAGAAGAAGAAATTTGAAACTTGCCCAATTTAAAAAAATGGTTTAACTTGCCCTCCCTCAAAAAAATTAGAAGCATAAATTGAAAAAATTGATAACTTTTTATTTTTGTTCTTAGACATTAGCAATAACTGCTAAAAATTAGTATGTTTGAAAAGTCTATCATTTAGAAGTTATTTACATCTTTATAAGTCCCCCAGACTTTTATTATAAAAAATGAGTTACACTATCATAGCTTTAATCTTTTGCCTCATTTGCTTTCTCTGCATGTTTGTGTGCTTTTCCCCCCACTCATTTAAGATTTATATAATAACATTTCACACCTAAATATTTCAGCATACATTAAACAATTCCCTATTTTTTGAGGGGTGGGGAGAAGGACTTTGATGATATTTTTGTTTTGGAAAGTAAGCCAATAGTTTTAAAGACTCTTCCTAAATTTAAATTTGTTTCCATGTGATTATATTCAGAGTAAATATTTCTTGCAGCAGCAGTAGGTGATTTTAATATTTATCAATCTTAGTTTTAGGGATTTCTGAGCTAACTATTAACAAATCATTAGGTAGATATTTATGGCATTTCAACTTTATCTTTCTCTTCCTTCCTATTTCTTGGGCTTCCTTTTTTTTTTTTGGTACCAAGGATTGAACTCAGAGGTATTGGACCACTGAGCCAGATCCCCAGCCCTATTTTGTGTTTTATGTAGAGACAGGGTCTCACTGAGTTGCTTGGCACCTCGCCTTTGCTGAGGCTGGCTTTGAACTCGCGATTCTCCTGTTTCAGCCTCTCAAAGTGATGTGATTATAGGCATGTGCCACCGCGTCCATCTGGGCTTTCTATATTTTTAAAGTAAGATTTAAGATACTTTGGTATGTTGGTAACCATAAAAGTTAAAGCTCTGGGATAGTACAGAATTGTAAAAGGTATGTGTATGAGAAAAGATCTTAAAGGGATGTACAATATACACACACACACACACACACACACAAACACAAACACACAGACACACACACCGTAAAAAAGTTACATTGAATGGACTACTATGGCTAAAACCAGTTCAGTAGCAATGGGGATAACTGGTAGTAGAGTATGCATTCTCTCTTTTCACCTCTACATTGAATTTTTTTTTCTTTTTTTTGTGCTGTGTAACATGGGGTAAACCCAGGGCTTGGACATGGTAGGTAGACACTCTACCACTGAGCTACAGCAGTTCCTTCCATTTTGAATTTTTAAAGACTGATTCTGTCTAAATTCATTGTTTTTTTGTTTTTGTTTTTGTTTTTTTTTTTAAACATTCTTTTTTTTTAACATTTCTTTTTTAGTTGTAGATAGACACAATATCTTTATTTTATTTATTTTTATGTGGTGCTGAGGATCGAACCCAGTGCCTCACGCATGCGAGGCAAGCGCTCTACCACTGAGCCACAATCCCAGCCCCTAAATTCATTGTTAAATCATGCAGTAATTTAAATGGGTTAGTAAATGTCATTAAGATTGTTTTTATGGATCAGGAATAAAATGCCAAGTAAAAGGAGGCTTAACTTGTAGAATTTGGGACTTGGCATATAAACACCGTGCATCTTACTTGTAAAAAAGTGTATCAGAGCTGGATGCAGTATCAGGAGATATGGTTGAGTCAGTTATTTAATATTTTATCTTTGTCTTCGCATTTGATTGTGCTACTTTGGCAACAAAAAAATTGTCAGTACCTTCTTGAAAAAGACTGGTAAGTTTTCATCTAATGTATCCTTTGATCTAGAGTTTATGTTGACAGTGGGTAATATTTGCAGAGTAATAAAACAAGGTGTTAAAAACTCTACAGTTGGAGCTGAGGGTGTGGCTCAGTAGTAGAGTGCCTGCCTAGCATGAGCAAGGCCCTGGGTTCAATCCCCAGCACTGAAAAAAGAAGAAAATAAAAACAAACAATTTCTAAAGTCTCAGTAGCTGTTATCTTCCAGAAATGTGACTGGTTTTGAATTCCTCAAATATTAGCCTTAGTAAACCTGTTTGGTTTTAGTATGTTAGTGTGATTCAAGAATCATTTCATACCCACACACAAAAAAATCATTTTACTACTTACATTACTTTAGATGGAGAAGAGAAAACCTATGGTGGCTGTGAAGGCCCTGACGCCATGTATGTGAAATTGATATCTTCGGATGGTCATGAATTTATTGTAAAAAGAGAACATGCACTAACATCAGGAACAATAAAAGCCATGTTGAGTGGCCCAGGTAAGTACAGTTTTTTTCCTTCACTTTTCTTTAATGTTTGATAAATGTGTTTTTAAGTTGAATCAGATGATTCCTATTTAAAGAGAAAGTCTTCTAATGTTATTTCTTGATTTTTTTGTATTGGGAACAAAATTGATTTGTGCCATTTTCTATTTTCACTTACCCTGTAAGTTTCAACAAGAACAGATTGATTATATTGTAATAGGAAGGTTTGTTTTCTTCATTTAGTTTCCATTGTCAACTTAACTGTAGACGCTAGTGATTTTGTTCTAGTTTGATAGGTTATTTCTAGAAGCTAGCACCTCACAGATCTCTATTCTTAAACTTCTTTTTCTTGAAATAAATTTTAAAAAATCACATAATATAGAATTAACTGTTTTAAAGTGTATAGATCATTGCCATTTATAACGTTCACGATGTTGTGCAGCTATCACCTCTGCCTAGTTGCAGAACCTTTTTTTCACTCCAAAAAGAAACCCCATACTCATTAAGTTGTCACTACATATCATTCTTCCCTCTCACCTCCCCACATCTGGCAACAAGTATGCTTTCTAATTTTCTTATTCTGTACATATCATATAAATGGAATCATAAGATATATGACCTTTTGTATCTAGCTTTTTTTCACTTAACACTAATGTTTTCAAGGTTCATACATGTGGTAGCATATATAGTACTTGAATACTTTTTATGGCTAAATAATATTCTGTTGTGTGAATATACAACTTTTTTTAAATCTGTTAATCTCAGTTGGTTAATATTTAGGTTGTTTCCACCTTTTGGCTACTATGAATAGTGCTGCCTTAAACAGTTGTGTACAGGTCATTTATTTGAACACTTGGTTTTAGTTCTTTTGTATGTGTACATATGTAAGAGTGGAACTGTTTGATTATATAGTAATCCTACATTTTAACTTTTGGAGAAACCACCAGACTATTTTTACAGAAGCTGAGTCATTTTACATTTTTACCAATAGTGTACTGGAGTTGCAATTTTTATGTATCCTGGCCAATGTTTTATTGTCTGTCTTTTTAGTTATAGGTTTTTCTAGTGAGTATGAAGTAATATTTCACTGTGGTTCTGCTTTGCATTCCTTAGTAATTAATGATGTTGAGTATCTTTTTCCGTGTGCTTATTGGCTATTTGTATATCTTCTTTGGAGGAATGTCAACATTCATTCAAGCCTTCTGCCCATTTTTGGATCGAGTAGTTTTTTTGGTGTTGAGTTTTAAGAGTTTTTTTGTTGTTTTTTTTTTTTTAGCTTTTATTGGTTTTGTTTTGTTTTGTTTTGTTTTGTTTTGTTTTGTTTTGTTTTTGTTTGACCAGGGGCTCTCTACCACTGAGTAGCATCCCCAGTCCCTTTTTATTTTATCTGAAGACAGGGTCTAGCTAGGTTGTTAAGCTGGGCCTCAAACTTGGCAATCTCTCTGCCTCAGTCTACCAAGTAGCTGGGTTTATATTATAGGAATGTACCATACTCAGCCTGTAAGAGTTGATTTTTTGTTTGTTTTTGTTCTCTTCTTTGTTTGTTTAGTATTATGGATTTAACACAGGGATACTTTACATTGAGCTACATTCTCAGCCCTTTTTCATTTTTTATATTGAGATAGGGTCTCACTAAGTTGCTGAGGCTGACCTCAAACTTGTGATCCTGCTATCTCAACCACCTGAGTTGCTGGGATTACAGGCCTGTGCCACTATGCCCAGATTTGTAAGAATTATTTATACATTCTTTTTTTTTGGTACTGGAGATTGAACTCAGGGGCACTCTACAACTGAACCACATCCTCAGCCCAATTTTTGTGTTTTATGTAGAGACAGGGTCTCACTGAGTTGCTTAGCGCCTCGCCATTGCTGAGGCTGACTTTGAACTCGCAATTCTCCTGTGTCAGCCTCCCTAAGTGCTGGGATTACAGGCTTGAGCCACACCACACCCGGCTATTTATGCATTCTTGATATTAGTCCCTTATCTAATATATGATTTGCAAATATTTTGTCCTCTTCCGTGGGTTGCTTGTCTGCCTGCCTTCCCCCCTATTTTTCTCCTCTTCCCTCCTTCCTCCAGGGCCTCGCACATGCCAGTCAGGCTTTCTACCTCTAAGCTCCATATCAAGTCTCAGTTGTTTTTTTCTTTATAGTGTCATTTGAAGCATATTTTTAAAATATATATTGATGAAGTGTAATTGATTTTTTTTTTTATGTCCTTTCTGTTGCCATATCCAACATTATAAAGATCTCATTAAGTGGGGCTGGGATTGTAGCTTAGCGGTAGAGCGCTTGCCTCGCATGCGTGAGGCCCTGGGTTCGATCCTCAGCACCACATACAAAGCAATAAAATAAAGACATTGTGTCCATCTACAACTAAAAAAATATTTAAAAAAAAAAAAAAGATCTCATTAAGTAGATTTCCCCTGTATTTTCTTCTAGTTTTATGGATTTAGCTTTTAACATTTAAATTTTTAGTTTTAGATTAAATTTTGTGTATGGTATAGGAGAAGAGTTAAACTTCATTCTTTTGCATGTGGGTATCTACTATCATTTGCTGAAGAAACTATTCTTTTCCCTGTTCTTGGCACCCTTGGTAAAAATTAGTTGACCAGAGATGTTCATGTTTATTTCTGGGCTCTCTATTCTGTTTATCTGTATGTTTATTCTTATATTATTTTAATTGCGACAGCTTTATAATAAGTTTTGAAATTGAAGCGTGAGGCTGCCAGTTTTCTGTTTCAAGATTGTTTTGATTGCTTGGATCCTTTATTCCTTATCTATATTTTTTACTATGGAAATCTTAAAACAAAAACAGAAGTAGAATGGTGTAATATACCTCCACATGCCAAACTTAAGTAGTTAGTAATATTTTGCTCATTATATCTTGTTTTACATATTATCCCTATTTTTAATATTTAAAGAAATTCCCTGACATTGTGTCATTTCACTTGCAAACTATTGTGGCCTTTTTTTTTTTTTTTTTTTAAGGACAAGGTCACACTAAGTTGCACAGGCTGGCCTCGAACTTTTAATCCTCTTCCCTTTCTCCTAGCCTCCTGAGTAGCTGGAATTACAGGTGTGTGCCGCCACACCAGCTGTGTCACATTTTACATGTCGGGATTGATTGGTGGGTTCCAGAGTTGTCAAGCTGATTCATTCATGAAAAATTCCCTACTCTTTCATATAATGGCTTTAGAATTCATTATGATTATTATTGAGATCTACTTCATTTAGGATTACAACATAGTGATTTACTAATTCTATGATTTCTTTTGCATTTATTAGTTAGAATTCTCCTATAAAAACTATTCAGTTACCTTGAAATAAAGTCTGGGTGGGAAAAGCAAGATAAATGCTTGCAGTTTTTTTCACTTTACATAAAAATTTTTCATTAATGAATTGATTCTCCATCACCTTCCAATAGTACAGTGTTTTGGTTTTATTTTTAGTTTTGGTATATTGTGAATTTTTGACTTGAAATATTTGATGTTTTCTTTTGGATGGAGGGCGATGAAGCCTCATCATGTTGCCTAGGCTGGCCTCAAACTCCTTGGCCCAAATGATCCCACTGACAGCCTTTTGAGTAGCTTGGTATGCCACTGTGCCTGATTCAGTCTTCCTTACTGATGCTAAAATTTCTCCATTTTTATCCCAGAAAGAGCCACATCAGTTTGGCTCACAACAGTGTTTTGTTGTTTGTTTGTTCTGTTTTGTGGTTCTGGGACTCAGTCAAACCCAAGGCCTTGTGCGTGCTAGGCAACTACTCTACCACTGAGCCACATCCCAGCCTAGGTCCTATGTCCTTTTGACATGGTGTCCTTAGTCTTAGATAGCTACATTACTTTCTGTAATATTGCCCAGGTTTGTCATATACAGTACTTCCCAGTCCTGAAAGCAGCCATTTTCCCCAAGAGCCATATTTTCTTTAGCTAGCAAATGGTATTTAGGGACCCCAGTCTAGCTTTTTAGGGGTAATTAATATTCCTAGGTTGAACTGATTTTAGGCTTCCCACTGGACAAGGCTAAGAAATGGTTTAGGGGGTAAAAAATCACAAATGCCAGCAAAAATTTATTTAAAGATTAAGATGAAAAGGCTTTTACTTTTGCTTTTTTGTAAGCTTGATTTCTTTAGTTTAAAAGCAAGAGTTAATCCTTGAAGGAGCAGGAAAATATTTAGCCCAAAATTAATATTTGTATAAAAAGGAATAAAATGAAATATTGATGCATGCTACAGTGGGAATATACCTCTAAAACTTGCTTGATGAAAGAAACTAGACAAAAAAGGTCACATTATATATAATGATTTCATTTATATGAAATATCCAGACTAGGTAAATAGACAAAACAGATTGGTGTTTGCTAGAGGTTGGAGTTGGAGGAAATGGTGAATGAGTGTTTTGAACTAGGTGGAGGGTACAGTTGCATAACACTGTGAATATACTAAATGCCACTGAATGATACACTTTAAGATGTTTGATTTTAAGTTTTATGAATTTCACCTTTAACAATTGTTATCAAAGAATAAGCGCCTATTGATATTATTTTATACATATATTCAAAAGGGGAAATTTAAATTTTTGACACACCAAAATTAATTTTGCTGAGTCCTACTCTCTTCTTACCTCACTCTTAACCAATAGAAACCTACTGGAAACTTTTAAATACTACATTCTCAGAAAGTGTATTTTGAGATGTGAAATGCTTTTTATACTCAATATACAGTGGTAGTGCAAGATCATCAAAACTCTTGTCCCTATGAGTAAAGGCTAAATGATGTGACTTTTATTTGGCTAAAAATTCTGTGAGGAATGGGACCTGAGAGATAGCTCTCAGTTGGTGGAGTGCTTACGTAGCATGCACAAAGCTGTTCAGTCCCGGGCACTACCAAAGTTTTTTTTTTTTTGAAGAATGACTGAAAACTGATAATGAAGGATTAATAAAGAAAGAGAAGTGTCTTACGAGGAAATGCCATTACCACGATCATGTTTAAAAAAAAAAAAAAAACTAAAACTAAAAGAGGAAATAATAAATTTCCTTGCCTGAAGGTTTTTTTAGAATATATATTTCTCAGGCTAGGGGTATAGCTCAGTGGTAGAGCATGTGCTTAGCAGCACAAGGCTGGAGTTATTCCCCAGTACCAAGGAAGCATTCGTCATTTTATTCTTTATATACTCACTCACTGCCCAAAGATCCAAATTTGAAAATCTATGATTTGCCCTGACTTTATTTTTACATGACAGTTCAATACTGCATAGGACTCCTGGTGATCTGTAAAGATTTAGCTTTTTCTCTTTCTCACCCTTCAGTAATCAGATCACAAGATTTTAGGAAAAGCTATTTAAATCTCTAACCCATGGGGAGAGAATTAGAATTTTAAAATTCAGTCTTATGAATCTCAAAACACTATCTTTTAATAGAGATTTTTATGTTTATATTCAAATCAGAGGTAAATAATTTGATGGTGATTAGGATTATCCCTTTATTATTATTATTCTAATAATTATTAGTTTGATAGGACTGCCACAGCAAAGTACTACAGACTAGATGGCTCAAACAACAGAACTTAATTCTTAAAGTCTCAGCAAGCAGGACTGAATTCTTCTGAGACCTCTCTCTTTGCTTTCTAGATCATCATCTTCTCCTTAAGTCTTCACATGGTCTTCTCTCAATATCTGTGTCCTGATCTCTTGTGAGGATAACAATTATATTGGATTACCACCCATTTTAATTTGATCACCTCTTTAAAGACCCTAATACCAAATATAGTCACATTCTGAGGTACTAGGGAGTCTAAGACTCCAACATAGGAACTTGAAGGGGAACACTATTCACAGCCCATAACATACACAATCCTTTTGTTTTACAGGTCAGTTTGCTGAAAATGAAACCAATGAGGTCAATTTTAGAGAGATTCCTTCACACGTGCTATCAAAAGTATGCATGTATTTTACCTACAAGGTTCGCTACACTAACAGCTCCACCGAGATTCCCGAATTCCCAATTGCACCTGAAATTGCTCTGGAACTGCTGATGGCTGCGAACTTCCTAGATTGTTAAATAAAATAAATTATAATAAACTGTTAATTTTTTTCAGTATTTAATACCTGTAGTTCAGTTAGTAATTTTTTTCATATATAGCATGTTGCCTGTATGCAATTGAACTACAAATTTAATTGCAAATCAGATTTTCTTCTGTTCTTTTGCATAGCAGAGTTGAAATTTGTTTCCTACATCAACAAATTAAGGACATTTTCACAATATGAGAAATAAACAATTATGCCAATTTGTAGGTGGTTTTTGCTTATCCATTGGATGTGACTTTTAAAATTACAACGATGATAATATAATAAATGCTGAAATATAGGCATAAGCGAACATGTTCTACAGGTAAATAATGGGGCTATGTATTTTTTTTAGTGTTTTTTTTTAAAAAACTTACTCTGATCTATAGCCACTGATAGCATTACTAGAGTTATGCAAATAATTACATAATAAACATGTTTATAACTTAGCCAAAAGTTAATTTTTATAATTCAAAGAATGAGAGTTGAAATTTCTTATGTGTTTTTTGATAAACTGCAGTATTATTTAAGTGTATCTTGTGTTTTGTTTATTGCTACAATTTAAGAATTTTATTTAAAAACAATTTTGGAAGATCACTAGGTACAACTTTAGAGCAGTAACTGTCTGAACTGTAAGCCAGATGGTCAACAAGTAAACTTCATGGCTTAGATCCTGTTCATTGTGCATTTAGGACAACCCAAAGTACTGTACTTTCATTGACTTTAAAGCTTCCTTTGCAATTTTCATTCTTCATAGTTCCTCATGAATATACTTCTCCTTGTTTAAGTATGTTTTAAAACACTCCTGAGTTTTATCTAGATCTTAAATCTAGACTTTTCTGAACAATACCAGTCTTCCTCCATCGAATGTTATAAAATATGAAAAATGTTGAGCAATGTAAAAAAAATCTTATAATACACTTAGATATAGTACATGAAGTATCTTCTCAATTAAAATATGTTCCTATAAATAGGGTACCTTAATCTGTTGGTCTTATGAAGTCAGATTCGTAAGGAAGTCATTCAGCTTTTAAGCAAAGAGCATGAGAAACTATGACAGAGCATCTTTGCTTAGGCTTGGGAGAAGAATCACTGAAGTTGGGTTTAGTGTTATTTGTTTTAATACAACAAAACTGTCATTTTGAGGTCTATGAACTTAAAAGTCTTCACCTTCTTGTTAAGACTAGTTTAATATAGACCAGTTTTTCTGGAAAACTGCAAAAAACCAAAATTTTTCCTCTTAGAAAACTTAAACATACTTTATAGCTTATTAGAAGCAGTTAATATAATGGATATTTTTAGTAATTTAAAACATACTGGTACATAGAAGTTAATTTAAAACATAGTAATTTAAAACATATTGATACATAGAAGATATGTATCAAGTACAGATCTTCTGGGGCAGAGGATATAGCTCAGTGATAGAGTGCTTTGAGGCACTAGGTTGATCCCCAGTAAGGTGGGGAGTGGGAGGCTGCTACTTAATAGGCCAATAATAGCAATTATAAACCTATATGAAGGTTTCTAAAGGTGAAAGCTGGAAATAACGTTTGACCAGTTTTTTTGGTTACTTTGTGTTAGATCCAGAAGTAACCTTAAGTTTAGGACATTAAAATAAAACTGGAATGAAGACTAGACAAACTGTGTATGTTGCAGCAAATGGTACTTGCATGTTAATAAAGGCTGACTGACTAAAAGGTATGATGAACACTTGATGTTTGATCTTTTTAGCCTTAATGTCCCCCTCCCCCTTTTTTGGTGAAAGATTCACAAGACTCCGCTATGAAACCTTAATAGTTTCCTGAAACAGTAATTAACTTCATATTAAGTGCAAATCTCCCCAATGTCTTTTTTTTTTCTGCACAGAGTATACTACTACAAAATGTTTCATTCAATTTTTATTTCATTTTTGTGCTGTCTAGGTTATGCTTTTTAGAGTGCTTATTTTTCATGCAGTTATTATCAAGTTAATTTTCTTACTTTTGAAAGATGTTCATACATATTGAGAAATAAAAATTATATGCAGTAAATTCAGCTCATGCTAACTAACAGAGAAACACATTGAGACATCTTGTTCTGCATAAGCCTGTCATCTTGGTGCAAGTCATTTGCTAAGCTTATTGATTTTTTTAAGAAAGTACAGATATTCTAAACAATAATATAAAATTACTGTTAAGAATTGAAGTGTTTTAACTCAAGTAATATCTAAATAGAATACATTTCTACAAATTAACAAAGCTAGAAAATATTTATATATAACAGTGCTAAGTTGAGCTCTGATTGACTATAAATTTGATGGAATACTGAAGGTCTCATACTCAAGATGCCATTGGCTTTATATGTACATGTTGTGTTTTATTTGCAATACATAAATCTTGTTCAATACCAAGCTAATCATTTTGTATTCCTGTTAAACTCTTAAAGATTTATTTAAGTGTTTGTTGGTTTAAACAAATATTTAATAGTCTACAACTATTTTGGTATATTAGAGCACCAACCTGGGAGTTAGAAAAGTCTAGATCTTGTGCTGATTAGCCACGTGAGTTTCAACAAGTCCCCAGGTCTCCGTTTCACATCTATAAAATAAGGAGGTTGTACATCTATAGGGTGATGTTTTACTACCTTGTTTTTCTAATAAACAAGACTGTATTGCATAAAACCAAGACTATAACATTGTAGATGAACATTGGAAGAGTTATGAACTAGAGAGAAAAAGTTTTGAGTTTTTTTTTTTTTTTTGGTCCTGGAGATTGAACCCAGGGTCTTGTGTATGTGAGGCAAGCACTCTACCAATTGAGCTATATCCCTAGCCCTTGGATGTTTTCTACTTCTGGTTAGGCATTAAATATTACATAGCAGTGCTAAAACTAAGGGCTAAAGATGTAGTTGAGTGGTGGAAGGCTTGATTAGCGTGTGTGAGGTCTTGGATTCAATCCCCAGAGCCACTAATAAAAAAAAAGTACTGTAACTAGCTTAATTTAGAATCTTTGTGTTTTTTTCTTGCCTGCTACATGTTTAAAAAAAAAAAGTTTTAGCTCTGTTTATCAGTAATTTGCTGATATAAAGGAAAAGTATGTGCTGTGATTTTCATGCCAACGTAATTCAGATCAATCTGAAACTCGGTTTTCTTTTTTTTCTTTCATTCTTTATTTTTGCAGTGCCGAGGGTTGAATCTAGGGCCTTGCACATGTTTGACAAACTACTACTGAGCCACATTACCAGTCCTTTTCCTTCCTTCTTTCCTTCTTTCCTATCCATTCATTCACTCATCCATTCATTTATTTCAGTACCGGGAATTGCACCCAGTGTGCTGCTATTACTGACTTACATCTACAGACCTTTTTTAAACTTTATTTTGAGACAGGTAACTTAATGATCCTCCTGCTTCATCCTTCCAATAGCCTTTGCCACCTTGCCTGGCTTAACTCATCTTTCTACTTGCCTACCATGTGAGAGGCAATAGGTTCGATCTCTAGTACCACAAAAGAAAAAAAGTCTTGTTTTTCATTCATGCATTAATTTAGTTTTTATCCTGAATTGGGTATATCAGTGATATCTGTATCTACTTCATGTATCTCTTGCTGAGCCCATTAGACCGTCCCCCCTTTCTTTTGCAATGCTAGCAATCAAACCCAAGGCCTCACCCATGCTAAGCACAAGCTCTACTACCAAAATACAACCTCCAGTCCCTCAAATTTTGTATATTGTTCTCATACAGGACACAGGTAAATCAAAAACTTTTCCCCTCTTTCTGGTCCTAGATACTTGCAGTTGCTTTTATATTTAGAATTTTTTGATCTTGCTATACTGCCAGTCTGGCTTCTATCTCACAGTTCTCTCCTCAGCCTCCTGAGTAGCAGGGATTACAGGTATGCACACCCCCCGCTATTGGTTTTGTTGTTTTTTGTGCTTTATTTTGAAATGGGATCTCACTATGTTGCCCAGGCTAGTGATTAACTCCTGAGTTCAGTGATCTTCCAGCTTCAGCCTCCCCAGCTCTGGGATTATAGGTGTGTACCACTACACCTGGCTTTTCAGTTATTAATATGAAAATGTTTCATTACATTTAACCTCAATACATTTTATATGCTGAGTCCTTTATGATAGGCCCTATTGCTTCATTATTTAGAAAAGATGTAAAATGACAAATTAGAATAAAGAAATTCAAATTTAGTGACTATGGTGCTGGGGATTGAACACAGGGCCTTATACATGCTAAGTAGGCTTTCTACCACTAAGCTACATCCCCAGCCCTTTGTTTGGGTTCTTTTGTTTTGTTTAAGACAGGGTCTCCCTAAACTGCTCAGCCTGACCCTAAACTATTGGTCCTCCTGAGTAGCTGGGGTTACAGATGTGCACCACTGCACCCAGCTAAATTTGGTGACTTTTTAAAATGAGAGTTGTTTAAAATTGTTTTATCAGAGCCTTTGAATTTTTTGGCATCATAAAGAAAAGCTTGTGGTTAATCCTGCCTATGCATGCCAGCTGGACTAGATCTATTATTAATTTTTAAAGTAGTAGGATTTTAATTCTAGGCATCCAAATTTTGATGTGTACTTATCAAATTCTATTTTTTAACTTCTTAGTGTATTGTCATTTCTGCTTTAGAAAACTGAGTTTGTGTCAGGCTCCAAATGATTTTTTTTTTAAATAATATCTTTTTATTTTATTTATTTATTTTTATGTGGTGCTGAGGATCAACCCCAGTGCCTCACACATGCAAGGCAAGCGCTCTACCACTGAGCCACAATCCCAGCCCCTCCAAATGATTTTGAATTGGGAAGTATAGTTTCTTTTTTTTTTTTTTTTTTTTTGGTACCAGGGATTGAACTCAGGGGCACTCGACCCCTGAGCCACATCCCCAGCCCTATTTTGTGTTTTATGTAGAGACAGGGTCTCACTGAGTTGCTTAGCGCCTCGCCATTGCTGAGGCTGGCTTTGAACTCGCGATTCTCTTGTCTCAGCCTCCCTAAGTGCTGGGATTACAAGCGT